>VXBB01023812.1:78529-102487 GCA_013399915.1 Illadopsis cleaveri
GAAGTTGATCTCTGCCCACTGGGACAGAGATCAACTTGTTTACCCCCAAAGGGCATCCAGTGGGGCTGTGTATGAAGTGTGATCTCTGCAGCTGTGCCCAGTCAGAAACCACAGTCCTGTCCTGAGAGTCAGAGTTGCTCCTCTTGGCATCACTGACATTGGGTTGCCAGTGCCGTGTGTTAAAATTCAGAGAAATCATGGCTAGCCACTGTCCTCTTGACCCAAATACTCATTAGCACACAGTGGATTTAGACAAAGTTATCTCCCACCCTATTATTTAGTACTCACTCTGTGATCTGTGACACTAAAGTGCACTTGCATTATGGTAGAATCAAAGAATGGTTTCAGTTGGATGGTACCTTAGTAAGCATCTGATTCCAACCTCGCTACCCTGGGCAAAGACACTTCCCACTAGAGGTGAAGGTGCCCCATTTCCTTGAAGCTGCCTGCGCGCTTTAGGATTGAGAGGAGTTGTACTTGAAGGCCTCCCTTGTTTTTTGCCTCTGGAAAACATGTTTGAGGGGAAGGAGGTGCCCTGGAGTTCACTTGCTAATTTCATGAGAGCAGTTTGAAGTCCAAGTCCTGATTATTTTATTGATTTTTGGCTATGGCTTTGCTTGTGAATAAGGGAGAAAACCGATCTGTGAACGTTCCTGATGGTCATCTCCAAGCATGCACTTCATGGGCAGAACTTTCTGTTGGGGCAGTATCAGTAGCTGAAGTGAAGCTTGCTTTCTATATTAGTGTAAAACCATTTCAAGTGTTATCAGTAAGAATTAAAATAGCTGATTGTTGTTTTGTTGTTCTACTGAAGGTAAATAAATTAAATGTTGGTAATATTGGCAATTCTAAAGGGTGCTGAACAAGAGTCTCTCTTCATGTGAGAATCCCACTGACAGCATCATCTGATAAGTGGGTCATGAACATCACTTTATCTTCACTTGCTAACCAGAGAATCTGTCAGGAGTGAGTCATTGTGCCTAGATATTTTAGAGTCTGTGTTAACTCTTACGTGCTTTTGACTAATGCAGATGTATGTCAATAGAAATTGCAAAACTACCATGTAAGTCAACTGTGGTTGTAGGATAGGTGGGAGACCCTGGCCTCAGCAAAGCAACATAACTGAATTCCAGTCAGCCACTTTAGATGGCTGTTTAATTTCGTTTAGGTCCTTCTACATATTTAAAGGCAACAGAGGAACATTTATCATATAATGATAACGTTTTATGTAATCTAATGTTAAGCATGTATAGTACAAAAAATAAGCTAAAATACACTAGATATTAGGGAAGAGGATAAAATGGGATGAAATTTAATTACTGGAGCTGCCCCTGGTCAAGCACTTTAAATGCTTTCAGCTTGCACAACATAGATTTTGCAGTTTTTGAAAAAATACAAGAAAAAGTCATAGCTAGCACTTAAAAAGTAAGAGATGCCATGGTATGGTAAACATTTTCTAGACCTACCTTTCTGAAACTTTAATATAGATAAAAATGTGACTGTAGTCTCCTTAAAAAAAAGACAACTGCATTCTTTTAACTCCCACTCTTTTAACTCCAATTTCCATTGTACATGTGGAAGATTAATGCCTGATTTTCACAATAATCTCCCAGTTTTCAGTTGTGCTTGTGGCATTGTTAGCTAAACTGAAACTCATGGAATATAGACTCTTTAATTTCAGAAAGCAGCTCAAATGTCTTAAATTTGGGAAAGTATTTGTTTTCTTGGCTTCAGAGCTCCCGTACTGTTCTCTTATTAAAATAATCATATGTTCATAAAATTCTCAACTTACTTTCTTTAAAAGACAATTTTCTCATGAATTGTTCTGGTTTTCTTGTCTCCTTAACTGTGTTTAAACAAGTAATATTGCTTATGTATGGATTTCATTTGCAGTTTAGCATGCCTGCTTGTTCTGTCTAGAAAGTGATGCAGCATATGCTTAGGGACCTTGTCTGGGACTGTGTTTCATATTCATAGACTTGTGTATGAGCTGTAAAGCTGTTGTAATACTGTTGACTTCAGTACCAGCAGACAGGTGCTCTGCACTTGAAGACTTCATCAGTTTCTGCTGCCTTATATCATCTCTGCTTGAAGATCAAGGGTTAAGTCCACTTTAGGACATGCCTGTTGATCACTGTTATGTGGCATTTTTTCCAGACTTGATCCAGATGCTTTACTGTGGAGCTTATGTGTTGGTTGAAAGTCTGATCCTCTTAGACGCTTTTTTCAAAAAAATCTGGGTTCCTGTTTGTCTTGTCGCTGGCAACTGTCACATTGTGGTGGTCTTTCTTTGTGGTCAACATTATAGGCTCACAGAGTAAAATTCTTCAAGTCTTACGTGACTCCTTTAAAAATTTCATAGAATTTTGCAGTCTAGAGTACAATCCAGAGTACTCTAGCCTAGTCTACACTGTGAGATGGGTAGTCATGTAGAGGAAGCATCACATTTTTCTCTTACACCTGTTTCCGTAAGACTAAAGCTAACAGGATATCTTGCTTAATTTCATGGATTTCATCTTGTCCTCTTGAAGATAATAGTTTCTCCGATACTTTGAAGTATTCTCTCATTCCTGTGTTGCACAAAGTGAAGATGTAAAATGCAGCACACAATTCAGATGTCTAGAACTGTAGTTCTAGAAAAATTGCCTACGGATTGAACACTTCCATAAAATTGTTGAAGCAGCTGTGTCAGTATGTTAGCAGCTGAAGTCTTTACAGAGAGTTTTAGTTCTCATGCCTGTTTTCTGAAGTACCATGGTGATAAGTGCAAAGGATTCTGAGGTGGTCATAGAAGTAGAAAGAGTATATATAGAGTTGGACATGATACCGTCAGACGGAGTTTGTGTTGTTCACAGTGATAACACCGGTCACAATTCAGTGTGGGCCATATATGTGCGTATAGTCAGTGCAGTGTTAGGAGGGGCTCTGCTCTGCCCAATCCTTGGTTATGATGCACTTGGTCTCCTCTAGTGCAGAGTCAGAGGAAACACTTGTCGGAATGCTGAATTGTTGTCAGCTGAAACAGCTGAGGCCATGACTTGGAGAAGGATTTTCTTTTCTAAGGGGTAAGTGACATGTTTCAGCAGAGTATGGCTGAAATATTGATCTCTTAGAGACGGCTCTTACATTTCCTGTGACTTGTACAGCAATCTTTGGGTAATCAAGGGAAAACCTATTTGTGTCCTCAGTGGAAGCAATATGAAGTGTGTTATCTGACCAGCTGCTTGAATCTAGAACATGTGAAATTTGTTAAGCTCTGTAGTGTTCAGTCCTTCCATCATAACATTTTAAATGTTAGTGACTGGCAAGGGCAGAGCTGTTGGAAACCTTATGCCTTGTCAGTACTGCTGCATATCTAAAACCCCTGACTTTGAAAGTGATGTCAGTTGAGCCTGGGCTGCCAGTTTCTTTCAAGTCTCTTGTCACTGTTGCTCTGAGCAGTCTTAGCTTTCTCTTCAACTTAACAGCCTCAATTTTCACTTCCCTTAATGGAAGTATAATTTTAGGGTATCTAAACTAACCCTACAGGAAGATGGGGAAAAAAGTATGATCGTGCCTATATCTGAGGCTCTTAATTTGAGTCTTCTTGCTGCCTTGAAGATAGGATAGGAGGCAAAGTCGGTGGGATCCTACATGCAAAGTAGGTTTTCCTTTTTATGTCCCCGAGGAAGCAAGAGGAAGCAGGAGACAGAGTGGCGTAACTGTGGAGGGGTTTAGTGTTGAAAGTTACTTTATATACAATGTAGAAAGTTTTAAGTGTTTCTATGACAAAAAAATAAAATTTTGAGCTTGGTAGGGCAATGAGTAGCTGGAATTTCAAGTACTTGCTCATATAGTATGACTGCCTGATACGGAGAAGACCACATGAATGAACAGAGCAGAACAACATCATGTTTTCAGAGAGACTTGCTATTTTTGCTAAACTCTCCAGCTCTTTTTCCTTGCTAGCCTTTACTTCCAATGTGTTTGATGTCTGCAGTCCTGTGTCACTCTAATGCATCAGATGGTTTTGCAGGGTTTTGTGCACTTGGCTGGGAGTGTAGAGTAATTTGGCAGCTAAAGGAAGAACTAGTTGAAGTTGCCTGCTCTTTTATGGTATACTGAGTCTTTGATATGCCAGGGGTACTTGCAAGGTGCTGCTAGGTGGTGTGCTGAGATGAGTGAGTTTTTGTCAGCTTGGCAATTTCTGATTAAGACAGGGTTGTGGACAAAAGGTGCTGCCTGGAAACTGTGTCTTGCCAGTAGAATGTGTTGTGCAAAACTTGACTAAAATGTGAAATGAGAAATAGAATCCAAATGGGATTGGAGGCTATTTTCTGTTTGTATGAATTTTTATGTATTTGTCACATCACATGTGTGGTGGCTGATTGTTCTCTGCTGGAGCATCAAGACCTTGAAGCATAGATCTTCTGGAAAGGGAGGATTGATCTTAAAAACACCTTTTTAATTTTCAAGTTTGTTTTGAACTCTGCAGATGCTAAAATGCAGTTTCTGATGTGGCCTAGGGACTTGATGAGTTATGGCACAAAGTTAATGATTTTGAACTTTGTGTGCCTGTTGGAGAAAAGTGCAGCAGCAGAGTATTGGCTTACTTAGATAGCTTGGGTGTTTGAAGTACCATCCTACAGGGATAATCTTGAAAGAGTTAAGTTTCAAACAAGCCTTATGTGTAGATCCAAAGCACAACTAATGTCTTAAATCTGGGTTGTAATTAAATGGTCTTCAAGATTCCTTCCAACCCTGGCAATTCTGTGGTATTTTATACTTCTGATTGCTATTTACTATTACTAAACAGTATTTAGCAGCATTTATTGTACCTTTTCATAGTAAGCAGTATAATTTATTGCACTTCACCTATCTCCTGGAAATGAGTCATGTAAACAAGTGAGGATGAATGAAATTATTTCACCTTGTGTTGCTCAAGATAGTACTTAATTGTCTTTTCACTACCATATGATTTTCACTGTTATGCAGGCACAACAATGTTTTGACCTTTCAGAAGTTCATAGGCTTTGTATTTACAAGTAAAAGAGGTAGAAAAGACCTGTTTGACTAAACCTGCCAGGGATTCACTCATAGTGCCAACTTTGTGGAAACAAGCTGGTTTTAAAATGATTGTTCATCTGTATATTAACCTGAATTAATGAGTTGATCTCAATATATAGCATGAACAAGAACTCATTGTTTTAAAAATTTAACTCTTTTTATATGACTAAATGTAATTAGGGATCTTTCGGATCACTAAATCATCTGCTTTTCAGCAAACACTGTCCTTTTTGATGGAGATAATTGCAATATACATTGTCTTGCACTTTTCTGCGAACAGATTATGATTCACTTTTGTCAGTGTTTAGTATAATTTACAAGAAGCTTGTTGAAAGCATTGGGGTTTGCAAACTGTCATTGGTCCTGTAGTGATGTAGACTGTCTTGCGTCTTTTAGCTAAGGTAGTGCTCTTTGCTTCCACCCTGGGAGTCACACGCTGCCAGTTTGGTGTATCTTACGCTGTTTACTCTTTCATATGTATATGTAGGTATATGTTGCTATTACATCTTAGTGACCTTAGGCCAGCTGTTTGAATGAATGTTGATTCTAGTGGAAGCTGCTGTGTGAGAGACACTTCTTGTAAGCTGAAGTTTTTACAGCATAACTGCTTTTCAAGGTAACCGTGCTGTAAGATTAGAGCAAAGTATTTATAAAAATGAAGGTATGTTTTAGTGATGTCTGCCTCAGTTTGGGTAGTGATGTAATGGACCCGCACACCATGAAGCTCTTTCACTCCAAGGGTGTCATATGGATTATAAGGATCTGGATATCCCTGGAAAGTAGATACTTCTTCTCAGGCTACACAAGCTGAGTGGTAGCTAGTAAGACTTCAAGCTGCAGATGGTTCTAACAGTTTCGTGGTTGCTCCATTATGTTTGAAGCAGCTAGTATATTGTGTTACAGAAGCAAGACCTTAAAATACATGCAAGGAACTTTCTGGATGCATGTGTTTATTTTCTAGAAAATATATGTATATTTACATTTTATTTCCTTTTATCATGATACTTCAACTGGCAGTTCTCACTGTGAAAATTCGCCAGACTGCCATTGTGGTTTTCTGTGTACAACTGCAGAAAAGGGCCTATTGTGCTATTCCCTATGGAATTTTTCTTTCTGGAGTATATCAAGTCAGAGTGGAAATAGAAGGTTGTAGAATGCCACAGAAGAAAACTATGCAAGACTGTAGTTTTAGTGACCTAATACTTTAATCCACAGTTAAGAGAAAATAACTGAGAGGGCTGAGATCTTGTATTTCATTTTAAGGTTCCTTTAATTTTTTTTTGTAAATCTACTAATTCCCACTGTTTTCAGTGACACAGCCATGTTATCTTCAAAATTTCTGCACTGTTGGCCAGCTGTTGCAATTACTGTGCTTTTACCTTGGCTTATTTGAGGCATTTAGCAGAATTTACTAAAACAAGGGGATTTATAATCTGAATTCTTTCCTATCTTCTAAGTTTTTGGATCAATTGTAGATAAGGGGTTTTGGTAGCTGTGTCTTTGTGCTGTTAAATCAAAGCTCTTTTTGAAATGCACTTGAAACTAGTAATGCTGCACAATGGTTATGAAGCCTTGCATTTCTAGTAAGATGCATTGATTATTTCAGTCCCTCACTCTTCCCCACCACCCTCTAAACTGAAAAGCCAGGCTTACTCGTGGAAGAATTTTGCTGTGTTCGTGTAAGAATTAATTGTTGCGGAGACATACTTCAGTTTCAAATAATGAAAACTTCAGTATTCCTTAGCACATTTTTCGTATGTTTATTTAGCAACTACAAAGAGAAATGGCTTTTTCCAGCTACTTAGTATTGCAGATTAGTAGTTGTTCTTATTTGTTAATTACAGCTGTTAAAACTGAAAAAAAGATGTTCACCTTGTACATACTTTCAAGCACATATTTTTTGCGTTGACAGTTAAGACCTTCACTAGGGAAAGAAATTATGTTTTGAGGGAAATTTATCATTTTTTACACTTTTTCATTCACCAGTAAAGACCAGAGGGGAAAAAAACCCCCAAAAAACCCCACCAAGCATATGACTGAAAGTAACATTGGAAGTTAATCTATGCAAAAAGTTCCTTGGAGCAGGGAAGTATTTTTCAAACTTAGGGTCATGGCACGTTTCAGGATGTCTTTTAAAACTCTGAGATGAAGTAGCAGGTAAAAACCTGGACAAAAACCAAAACAACCGTTTCTAAGGAGTATGTGTTTCTGTGAAGTTTGGGAGAAGAATTTATGTTCAGATGTATCCTTGTTTTGGCTGGGGAGAGTTCCTTTATTCTCAGCAGTGCTGTACTTTGGAATCAGTATGAAAACAATGTTGATAAGATGCCTTGGCTGTTGCTGAGCAGTGTTTACCCTGAGTTAAGACTGTTCAGTGTTTTGTGCTCTGCCAGCGAGCAAGTGTGGGACCATAGCCAGGTCAGGGGACCTGGACTGGCCGACAGTGTATTCCACACCACAGAACCTCATGCCTAAATAATAAACTGGGGCAGTTACCTGAAATGAAGACTACTTACAGTTACAGGGGTAGGATTTGGTATAAGCCAGTGGATGATGAGCAGTTTTTTGGTCTGTCACTTGTTTTCCTTGGGATTTCTCTCCTTTTGTATTTACTTTTACTAGTAGTATCTTGTGTTACTTTGTTTCAATTTACTAAAATAGTCTGCACTGGTGAGCTTTTTTTAAACCCTTACCCTCTTTTCAGGATGTGAGTGGGAGTGTTTTTAGTTGTCTCTGTGTTCTTAGTAGCCAGCTGTGTTTAAACCACAACAAAGTGTCATGCTGGTTTTTCACTTGGGTGAGCACATTAGGGCAAGTTTTGAAACACCTCAGGACTCGAACAAAGTGCTTTATATCCACTTGCTTATTTAAGGCGACTAAGTGGCTACAATAAGGCAGGATATTTAACACTGCTGGCTGTATTCCTGACAAGGAGTAAATTGACTGCAATAGACAAAACTGAGATGCCTGGAACATATTACTACTAATAGTTGTGAAAAATAAAGAGTATAGCTAGCTTTCAGAAAAGTACTTGGTTTGGCAAATTCCATGGTATTCTTTCACTTTGGAGTGGTAAGGACCTTTGCCTTGTAATATGACAAGCTAGTTTAAGAAACTGGGTGTCTAATAACTGGGTGTCTTTGTAAGAAAAATGAGTGTCTAATTCAGTCCATTATTTCAAGTAATTTGTAGCTGTCACTAGTTATGTTTGAACCTGAGGCAGTAATGGGCATCATTCTCAGTGTTCCTCCTCCTGTAAGGTCCATAAACATTTCCCGTTTCTTTTGCTTGTGCAACAGCATGCACTTTTCCATGTATTCCCTGCTTTCAACCACACTCTCTGGCGTTGAGATTTTCTATTTGGACATGGTGGATCTCTGTTAATAACCTTCAGCTGATGTCACTTCTGGCTTGCTGAACATCTTTTATCAGGTTCATATAATGCATCCATGATACCACCCCCCCACACACACAAACTTTCTCCTGGTACTGCAGGGAAGAACTCGAGCTGCACCATCACTTTTGTATCCAGCAACAACAAGCTGTGTTGATGAAGCACCATATGATAATGTTCCTCACATGTGAAGAACCATAAGCTATAATGCAGGACGATGGCACGAAATTAATAAAGAGTTGAACCTGTCTGGGATTAGACATAATCTGCTTACTGTGGGGCAGGATATACTGTCAAATACTTTGGTCAGTGTTTGATCTTTTTCATTCTTACTTCAACTTTCATTATTCCAGATTAAGAGCGATAGCTGAGAAGTGGTTTGGGAGAAAGGCATTGAAGTATCAAATACATAACTCTAGTAGTGATCATAGTTTACAGATGTTTTCTTACTGCCCAGCTTTGCCTGCTCAGTGATGGATGATGGATGAGTTGTGTTTCAGTAAATAGAATCCATCTGCTGGGACTATAAGCAAACTGCAATTAAATTAGGTATTGTTCTATGACTTGTGCAGGTTCCCTCATTTTGCTAAGCTGCTTTTAAAATTCAGTTCAAGCCTTAATGCAAGCTAAAATATAGTTTGAAACTTGAACAGTAACTTAAAAAGTAAGGGTAAATAGAAAGGTAGATGGTATTCTCTACTTATTCGTTTAGCCCTTCTTGTTAGACCAAGTCATGTAGGGAGTTTCAGATACAATGCTATACTTAATTGGGTTGTATGTCTGAGTGTGTGCTCCTGGCCTTACTCAGTATCAAGATAATGCTGTGGTAGTCTCCATGGCATTAATCACAGATGACAGTAGTGACTTAGGAAGATGAGGCAGCTTTTTTGGGAAAAAGCTGGTACCTGCTGAATGATACCTTATCTTGGTTCACAAGTCCTCTGTGGAGTTGTCACTCTGCAGGATCACTCTAGCATATTGTAGAGCATTCTGATATCTTAAGCTGGAAATCCACACAGACAAAAGGGTTCAATGTTTCTCACTCCTATATCTCAAATTCTATTAAATGTTTCATGCTTCTGAAGTTGGGCTGGGGTCTAGTAGTGTTATCTTTTCCGTGGCCACACTGGCTTGCTTTCAGGACAACGTAGACTACTACTTGGAGTGTTTAGGTTGATCTTTACATAATCCCTGTGGGTTTTCTGTAGTGCCACTTTTGCTTTTGTGTACTGGTCATGGAACACATATTCACTGTGAAATTTTAGGACACTTGCAAAAATTATATGAGTCCATGAGATGAATTCTGATGACAGCTTTATATATAGTCTTCAAATGTTGTCATGGATGTTTCTTTTAACAGCATTCTTCCACCTTTGCGTGGAAAAACCTTCGGAGTACAACCTTTGGAGTGATGAAAGGCAGAGTAAAACGTAATGCCAAGTTTCTGTGAACTTGACTTGTCCTGATTAAAAAAATATGAAGCTGGCTTGTTCTTGCAATAGTTTAGTGGATCTTTGCCAGTTAACTTCATACACAGAGACAGAAGTTTATGGCTTTAAATACAATTCATCTTATTGAAAACAATGCTTGTAAAATGACCATTTACATGGCTGGAAGCAGAAAATACTTTACTGTTCACTAGGAAATGGACTGTTCCCTTTCAGTCAAGGTCTGCATGACAGTTTTTGGAGGAGTTAAGCACTGAAGGCAAGGTATGTAGCTGAAGTGAAATTATAAAAAGAAATAAGATCCTCGGTCTTCTGGAATTCCTAGGAGTTCTGTTTCTGTAGACTTGTAGACAGTGTCTTTCAGTTCCTAGACTTTATTAACCTCAGAGTTGTGTTCTTCACTGTAATGTTGATGCAAATAGTATGTCCCATTTGGGTTTTTTTCACGAAAGCTTTTTTTTGCCATTTGTTCTGTGATATTGAAGTTCTTACTGGTTATATTCCTGTAACTTAGTTTTTTGCAATAAAACCTTTTCTGCAGTAGCTGAAGTAGTCTGAAGTGATGAGATGGTGACTATTGTAGAAAAATCTCATTTTTCTACAAACAGTTGTATGTTTATCAATAATTTTTGGTTGTCTTGTGGAAATGTATGAATGTATTATTTGCTCTTCAGACTTCTGATTTTCCAGAGTATGATCAGTCTGTGCTCTTTTTTTGTATTGGACCATGAAAATTGTTTATACCTTAGTGGTGTGTGTTAATTTTAAGATGTACTGTTAATGAGGTTGTAAATGTTTTGGGGGTTTTTATTTATTTTTTCTTCTTGTTTGATATGCCTATCTTAATGGTCATTTATGACAGTTCTGGATTTTCTCTTCCAAAATTTAGCATTAATAGGATGCAATTAGTGGGGCTGCTTTTTGTATGTTACGTTTACCTGTTAATGAGAACTTAAAAGCTACAGCTCTTCTTCATTCTTAAAATAAAGCAGTACATTTCTTAGAACTCAGTCAGTCTTATTTGATCAGTAATGACATTCTGAAAAGCTTTTGAGAACCCAGCTGGTTGTAGAATTTGTCTTGGCTCTGGTTTTTGTGGAAAAAAATATTACCTGATACTGTTAATTATTTGTTTTGTTTGACCTTCAGACATTACAGGAATATTTAAGAATTCCAGACAAGATGCAGGATTATCTGGGCACTTTGGTAATGTAATCAACAAGTGCTTCAAAAATTTGGCTTGCTCAGCCCTTTCACTGGGTCTGAATCATAGCTCTGATGGGGAAACAGCAGCCAAGGACTCCCTCATGTGGTGGGTGTCCCAGACTTTCAAAAGAATCATGCTGCATTGTCAAAAGGCTGTTCTGGTTCATGCGAGTAGAAAGTGTGTGTTGATGCAATTGGTTCACTGTGGGAAGAAATGCTCTTCTAGTGCTGCAGTTGCTTTCTTTTCAGCACCTGCTACTTATCTGGTAACAATACCATTGTATACTAGAATGAGCAGTGTTGGAGAAAAAGTGGTACCAGCTGTACGCTCAAGCAAAGCAGTTCTACAGCAGTGGCTCTAGATTCTGTCAGGGAAGACAAGCTTCTCAGATACGCATGTTGGAAAATTATTTCCAGCAACAACTTCTTAGCGAGGGAAATCATGAGAGCACAGGTTTAGTAGATAACTGGACAGCAGGAGACATCAGAACCAGGCTTTATATAGGCCAGAAATGTCTAGGGTCAAACCTGTAGAAATTTCTGCCCAAAAAACATTCAGGGAAGACAGACCTAGTAGAATACAAAGATGCTTTAATCAGTCATGAAATAAAACTATTGTCCTAATCAGCTACTGTCTAATCATGGTGTTAGGCAGAAAGCAATATCCATCATTTTCAGGAGCTAGGAAATGTTGCAGGACTACTGAAAAGGCAGCATTTAAGTTCACTGTGCATTTGTGAGGGACTCTTGAAAGGACTTACTTAACTACCGTTAGGTTAAAGGTTTTATTCATCTACTTTTCAAGTCTTACTTTTAATGTGTAGCACATAGTTGTTAAAAATTTTCAAGGAAAATTAATAGTTCAGATAACTGAACTCTTGGAAACATAAAATTGTTTTGGAAGGGAACTTGAAAGATCATCTAGTTCTAGCGCTCTTTTCTTAGACAGGGACACTTTCCCCTAGAACAGGTTATTCAAAGCCCTGTACAGACTGGCCTTGAACTTCTCCAGGGGTGGGGCATCCACAGTTTCTCTGGGCAACCTGTTCCGATGTCTCACCATACTTACAGTAAAGCATTTCTTTCTTATACCCAATCTGAATCTTCCATCTTCCAATTTAAAGCCATTCCCCCATATCTTATCACTACATGCCCTTGTGAAATGTTGCTTTCCAGCTCTCTATTAGGCTCCTTTTAGATACTGGAAGGTGCTGTAAGATCTCTCCGGAGCCTTCTCTTCTCCAGGCAGAACAAATCCAGTTTTTTTAGCCTGTCCTCACAGGAGAGGTGCTGCAGAATCCCCACCCCTGTCCTGTTGCCCACAGTGCTTTGGATGCAGCCCAGGACATGTTTGACTTTCTGGGCTGTGAGTGCCCATGGCTGGGTCATGTCCTGCCTCTCATCCACCAGCACCCCCTCATCGTCTCAGCAGGGCTGTACTTCATTCTCTGCCCGCCCTGTGTTTGTCCTTGGGATTGCCCCAACCCAGGTTCAGGACCTTACACTTGGCCTTGTTGAACTTCATGAGGTCCTCACAGATGCACGCACCTTTCAAGCTGTCCAGATCCCTCTGGGTAGCATCCCTTCCCTCAGGTGTATCGATGGTACCATGTAGCTCAGTGTTGTCAGCAGACTTGCTGAGGGTGCTCTTGTTCCCATTGTCCATGTTGGTGACGCTGAAACACAGCCAGTCCCAGTACTTACCCCATAAAAACACTAGTTGCCACTTGTCCTTGGTGTCCACTTGGACATTGAGACATTGACTGCAGCTCTTTGAATGTGAACATCCAGCCAATTCCTTAGCCACCACTGAATCCATATTTCTCCGTCTTACAGACAAGGACATTGTGTGGGACAGTATCGAATGCTTTGTGCAACTGCAGGTAGATGACATCAGTTACTCTTCCCTCATTCACTAACACTTCAACCCTATTATAGGAGGCCACCAAATTTGTCTGGCACAATTTGCCCTTAGTGAAACCATGCTGTCTGTTGTCACCTCCCTTGTTTTCCTTGTGTCTTACTTTAACTGAAGGATCTGCTTCATGATCTCCTGCCCAGCGATGAGACTGACAAGCCTGTAGTTCTCCTACTTTATTTATTTTCCTTTTTGAAAATAGAGGTTATGTTTCCACTTTTCCACTTAGTGGGAACTTCATCAGACTGCCACAGCTTCTCAAATGTGATGGATAGTGGTTTAGCCATTTCCTCTGCCAGTTCCCTTAGGAACCCATGGATGTATCTGACCAGGTCTTATGGACTTGTGTACCTTCAGGTTCCTTAGACGGTTTTGCACCTGATCTTTTGTACAGTACGTGTTTCTTCATTGTCCCAGTCCCTTCTTTTCCCATCAGGACTTGGGCAGTGTGACTGGAGCACTTGCTGGTGAAGACTGAGGAAAGAAAAGTTGTTCAGTATCCCTCAGACTTTTCTATATACTTGATAACCAGGTCATCTTCCTGTTCCAGAGAGGGCCCCCGTTTTTCCTAACCTTTTCTTTTACCAGCTTTCTATGTAGATGCTTTTCTTGTTTGCCTTGAAATCCCTGGCCAGATTTAATTATTTAACTTTTCAGAGCTTTTTATTTACCTTTAAAAGCAAAACATTAAAAATGGATAAGTGTCACCTCTATCACATCTACTTTACATGACCTCTTTTCTCTTTGGATAGCATCTATTTGTTCTGAATATTGGACAGCAGAGGATTTTCTTCGGGCTTTTACAGCTGTGTGCAAATTTATAGTTCATAGGAAGAAGTTATGAAACAACTTGGGTAGGATACAACTAGTTTATTTGTGGTTCTTCTCTGATAAGCATTGTGAATTAGCCTGTGTACTTTTGAAGCTAAAAAAAATTCATCTTTCAAGGCACAATAGTAAATGCAGAAGAACTGTGACCATAGATATTTCCTACTTACTTCTTTCAACTTGAAACTTCTTTGATCTTTTGATGATAGGTGCCTATAAATGCTGTCTGCTTTCCTTTCCTAAATACTGAATCAGTGTGTTGATTACTTGTTTTTAATGGTAAATTACTTCATTTACACTTTGCTGGTGTACACTTGGATGTCCAATCAGTCTCTCGAGCAGTCTGATTAGAATGATTAGAATTAAATTGTTTCAAATAGCTTTTTGCCCTTCCCCTCCCAAATCATATATTGACTGTAGTGCCAAAAAGCAATTGGCATTATCTAATTAATTACTCTTGAGTTTGCATAATTGTACATGTTGATCAGATCATATTTATGAAGCTCAAAATCATGAAATAAAAATGGAACAGTTTCCCCTATTAAACTGAATAGCATAGTGCTTTCTGAGCTTTTTCTTGTAGGCCATAGAGGCTGAACATTTGTCAGTCACTAACAGATATAGCGTGTCTAGGTTCAGAGATGCCTAACTGAAAAGATTTTTTGCCACTTGTGCTTGAATTTGACTTTGTTACAAGTGTCAGTTACATAAAACATAAAATGTGAATGTAGTAACATAAAACTAATTGTGAATGTCCAATGTGAACTTTCAAATCATAGCTTTTATTCTAACTTCTTTACTGTCTTACAGGCTTGTGAGATGCACTACTTCTACTATGTGGCTTTTGGTTTTTTAGATTTTTTTTAAGAAAAATTCAAGTCAGACTGATTTTCCCCATTTATTTCCTCATTTCTTCCAGATAATTTCATTTTTTTAACTTTTCCTGATTCAGATGACTTTTACCAATAATTTAACTAACTTGGGATTTTTCTGCACCATATTGTCTAATAATTCGTAATGTTGAAAGCCTAAAATCTAGTAGGAGGTTTACAGAAACATCATTAGGCAGATTTGTGAAGTAGTCACAAGAACTATCCAGGAGATTAAGCTCAACTGATATTTAAATAAGAAACTCTTGACACACCTTTCTTTAGGATAATCTAAATTTAATACTACGTGTAGATTTGAGTTATGAAATAAAGGGCTGATGACACAGGTAGTCTCTCGTCTGTATTAAGGCTGAATAGGCCTTAGTTTTGAAGATCCTCAAAAAGCAAAACTGGCTATTCAAAATATCTAAACATATAGTATCAGAGAGAGCACCAGGAAAGCTAACTTGGAGAGGTGTAAGAGTTTTTCCAGACGGTGTCATTAATCACAAATTGGAAACACAAAGCCAAGGCCAGAGCCTGCTGGAGCTGACCCTGTCTCTAGTAGGAGACTAAGCAGCTTTTTGATACGCATTGGAGTTTGGGGATTGTTTAACTTGTGGATAGCTATAGATTTACCTTCTTTCTTCTGTTACCTTTTTGCAGACTCAGACACATAATCTATTTTTAAGCATGTTACTGGACTTAGAGACAAATGTGTGTTCTGTAGGACATTGCTGTCCTGGCAAATGGAGTTTGGTGTGGAAGAAGCTCAGATGGAAGAGTCCAGTTCCGTCATTGTTCAGTTCAGTCCTTATCTTCAGGCAATATAACTAATTATTGCATTCATTACATAATGAAGTTCCTCCTAAATATCCTAAGTGGTGGCTGATTTGGTTTAAGTTTACCTTCTCTTTGTTTTATCTTGAAAACAAATGTTTAGACATTGAGGAATGAGGAAAAACTGCACAGAAGGAGAACTGGTTTGAGTTATCCTGGCCAGTTGCCTCTAATTTTCTTTGAGTAAAATTTGTGCACAGTGGATATGGTGGTCTCTCTTGTCTGAAATCCACAGTAAGATGAGGCTTCTCTTTAGCTTTACAGCCATAGTGGTACTTGAGTAGGTTTGGACTGAAGTCCTTTTCACTTAGAAACTCAGTTCTTTCTTGTAACCCACTTTTTACTTTCTCACCACCTGTCAGGTGTAGCTTGGAATGAGATACCTGATGGGGTGTTTGGAATAGCTACTTCTACTGCATTTTATTAAATGCTTGTCTGAATTTTCCGGAACTCAGCCATCTGTCTATGAACTGACAAACCACTTAACAAGTGGTTAATATAAGCAAGAAGATGTAAGAGTGGTTCCTCAAACACTGATTTCAGGAATCACGTTTGATTTACAATTATTTGCATTGCTTGTTCAAAGTCAACATTTATCTTTTTTATGTGCTGTGAAGAAGGTGATTTTGGACTTTCAGTTATTATTAATATCTAATTAAACCACTAATCTTCAGGCATAATTTTAATGTCTAAGAAGTTTTGCATTTTCTTAACCTTTCTAAGTAAAAAAGGACTTCAGAGAGGACTTCTGAATTTTAGATTATAACTTTAGTAAAACAAAACTGAAGTAAATTAGAATTTCATTCCCAAGTTCACTGAGGATGAGAAGAACTTCTGGAGATATTCCAGTCATTTCCTCAAGCATTCCTCAATTCTCAAGTAGATGTTCCTTCAGCAGGCTGCTCAGGACTATGTCAATTCAGACTCTTGAGCATCTCCAGGAATGGAGACTTTGCAGCCCCTGCAATTGCCTGTTTCAGTGTTCTGCCACTGTCATGGTGAAAGCCTTTCTTTCACTGTAAAATCATAGAATAAAATTGAATAAATTATTTCAGACTTTTTCTCAATAAATTACTGGATTTTTGGTGCACCTTCCTAGTCTGGTGTTCTAATATTTATCAAGTTCAGCTAGTAGGGTGTCTCCAGAAGAATGGTCATGAATTGAATCCTTTATAACAGCTGGGTAAGCTCTTTTTCTGCAACGTCTGGGTGGTTTTTGTATGAAAAGCAGATCACATCAACATAGAGGGACAGGAGAAATAATTCTTTCCCATCCTATTCTGTTAGATCTGGAATGACTGAGTGTTGTACTGGAAACATTCTGTATGAAATAGCTTTCTCTTAAAGATTTTAACATCTTTTAAGGTTGTCATTTAAAAGGGCTTCTCAGGGGATTAATAACAAACACCTTAAATCAGCATTTCTGATTTTTTAATTTCTATCATATTGCAAGATAACATTGAAATCAGTCATGCACAAAAAGAGAGATTCCTCTTTTTTTGAAGACGTTGGGAAGAGTTTCTGCAGACAGTGGGAGTGATGGAGGTGACAGTTATAGAAATTGCTCTACTGTAATCAAACTAATAAGTAAAAAAGCTTCTAGGATTAGAAACTTAACAATATCTAAGTAGAGCTGTAAACGAATAGAAAAATGCTTTTGGGTATTTCCGTATGATTTGTTACAGAAACATGACAAAATGCTGAGGCTGAAGGCATGAAAATAATGGAGTCTAACCTACTCAGGGCAGGGTTCTCTAGAGCAGGTGCTCAGTCTTCTGTCTTATTTGGGTTTGGGTTCTCTGTTAATGCCTGTATTAACCTGTTCATGGATCCAGCTAGACAGTTTATGTTGCCTGAGGTGTTTTGAGGAGGAGATGTGAGAGAATGGAAGTAGCTTTGGGGGATGGGGTGGTGGTACCCTCTGACCTTTGGTGCCATGGTAGGCATAATAGGTGCAAAATTGTAAATGCCAGTGATGATGAGCTAGTTAGTAAACTCTCTTGCAGTGTATAATGAAGTGCAAAGTTTCCTGTTGGTTTTTTGCATTACGTACTGTTAAATGCATACTATATAGATACAATACAAAAAATTGATACAGCATGAGTTCTGTTACATCTTTTTTGGACAATAAATGAACGTACCATTTGTGTTTTATGTAATGTTATTTATCCTTTTATGTTGTTATTTACCCAAGCTAATCATTCTAACCAGCATTTTGTGAATTAGATATGTTGGATGCTTCCCTATGGCTTGTTGACAAGGTTTTTTTTACCTTGTTTTGGTGTCTTAAAAAACCACAAACTAACAAACAAAACCACCTCAGAATATGGAAGTGTTTCTGGAAAGATCTGTACTAATAAAGGATAGTATTCTTGCTAAGTATATCTTTTCATTGTGTTAAAATTTTCCTCTTATTTGTATTCTTATGCTCTAAAAGTACTTCTAAAGTAGGATGCTAGTTAGGGATAGTATGCTGTAGCTTTTGAAGCTGTCAGAAAAGGACTACTGCTAAACTCAAGTGTTTAATAAGTGCTTAGGCGAAATTAATGGTTAATAAGGGGCTGTTTTTCAGAGATAAGAACTAATTAAAAATGCTTTATGTCCATCTGTCATCTGAATTTCCAGCACTAAAAAACCCCAAAATAATGCTGCATCTTTGGCTGATATTCTTGGTCAGATAATTGTTGTTTTGAATATTGGAATAAAACAAGCCTTTAAATTGCTTGTTACTGGAAGGCTCTAAGTAGTGTATGAATTACATCTGTAAAATTTTTTTGTTTCTAATATGGCTCAAATTCTGGCATTGGGTGACTTTCAAATGTATTTCATTTTCAAGCAGTAGTCCAGAATTTTGCCACTATACTACTTACATTCAATAAAAAGTTTAAGAGTGCGTGGTGGATTCCTGATGTCACTTTAAACTTGATGCTTCTGCAGATACTCTGTTGTCTAACATATCATAATACACTTCTGAACCTACTCTGCTTACCAGTTTTTAAGTCTTGCATTAAACTGAATGTAGCAATTTCTGTGTTGAACACAAGAACAGAGGGAGCTACTTGAAATCTACCAATATTGGTGGAAAAATTAGATGTTGTGACCTTTTGCAGTTTTGTTCTTTGGGTTGGGTACTGTTCTTCAATGTAAGCAATGGTTGCTCAGTGTGTGTCTGTAGGTTTTAAACAGTTAGCTATTCATTGCATGGCATTGCAGTACTAATGATGTCTTTTGTCTTTTTAATCAGGACAGAGCTTGGGTTATGGTTTTGTGAACTACGTTGACCCTAAGGATGCTGAAAAAGCTATCAATACCCTGAATGGATTGAGGCTTCAAACTAAGACTATAAAGGTATGTAGTGTTAAAATAATTTAAAGAAGCTGAACTGTTTTGACTTCCTGATTTGTTTTATCTTTACATGTGTAATAAGCATTCAGCTAATGTCAGTAGAATGAACTAAGATTTCATGTAGTAAATGGTCCTTTGTAGTCTATATTTAGAGTTAGATTAAGTATAGAAGGTATAGAAAATTGCATTTTTTTAACCCACTTAAGACTTTAGATGTACAGTTGATTTTTTTTAACTGAGATTTTGTTACATACCTTAGTTGAAGAAATGCAGTATTGCATGTTACTTGAACACCATGTGCTTCCTCATTTTCTCAAAGATGGTATAACTTCCTTATTAATACTTCAGGTTTTATGTTGCTAGTTATCTCGTTTCTGTTACAAATCCTTAGAATGAAGTGCTGAAATAACTATTAATTATCTATGAATTACTCTGTTTCTAGGGCTCTGGTCTCTGTCTCTAATGTCTGGCATTACTGTCTTTTTCTGTTATGGTACAGCTCCCCATGCACATGTTTACTAAATTCAGTTTCTAAAATTTCTGGAAACAAATCTTGAGAGTTACTTACCTCATCTCCTCTTTTAATCCAGTAACAGAATACTGAGGATACTCATATGATTAATTGAACTCTGAAATTCTGAGAGAGGAGATTAAATAAAATTATCAGGAAATGCAGACTTTGGAACATGCTGCGCAGGTGTGGGTGTCTGAGGGCAGTATATTTTCCAGCTATCCTGTTCTTCATTAAACTGAAGGGTTTGCCAGCTGATGACTTGGATAGTGGATGCCTTCTAACTAGGAGCATGTTTGAGACATGAAATAAAGTTTACCTTTAAAAACATCCGTAATTAAAAAGCAGTGCAGAGCCACTGAAAGACAACTGAGATGAAAATAAGATACCAGTATTTTTGGCTAAAGTGTCTTACCTGTTCTGTATTCATAAGATTTAATAAAGTGGATTACACTATTTGAAACTTAAATACTGCTTTGTAACAAATGGTGACTCATGGCACACAAGTAGGATGGATGAAAGACATGGACAGATGCTTTGCTGCAGAAAGCTCCATGTGTGTTTCTGGCAGACTTCTTGCCCACAGTCCTCTCTCATTTTCTACTTTGGGGGAAAATTGAACAAAGTAATTTTGTGCCACAGGACTTTTGAAGTTGTATTTTGCATGGTGGTGAGAAAGGGAGTCTGTTTGTGTTCCAGCAATAATGTTTTGCATGTAATACCTTGGAATGGCCAACATGACTTGTATGTCCAGGGTGACAAACTGGAAGTTCTGTTGACTATATAGGCAAAAAAAGGAGGTAGTTATAGAAAATCAAGCCAGGTCTCTGAAATCAAAATGTTCCTTTCAGAGGGGTTGTGGTAACTTCATACTGGCCATATTTGAATTTTTAATCCTCCTTCACCTTGCTAAGTAATTAATCAATTTTCACCTTAAAAAAAAAAAAAGTGAAAATTAAGTAGACAGATATGAGTGATGACAGTCATGCTTTTTCTTTCCTGCCTTCCCAGGACCAAAAAGTGGGATTGTAGGTTGGACACCAGACAAAGACCTTTGCAGTGAGACTAATACTTATGTCTTTGTTTTCAGGTGTTTGTACATTAGATATCTTTATCTAAAGCAAAGCTGAAACTCTGGAGTTGTCACAAGCCAAAATGATAGCCTCTTTGCCATAATAAAGAAAATCTCCACTTAATTGGAGAAAAGTATCTTTAAATGCTAATTTTAATGTTGCAAGTCAATTCTGACTCTAGCTACCCCCAATCAGGCCTGTTGAGCTTCAGCAGCACCTTTCAGGGATAGTGGGCATGACTTGAGTGCAAAAACTGCTTCACTTTCTTCTCCTTTATTTACTCTTCTTTCATGGGGTGTCAGGCCAAGTTTTTTTGTGACTGGATTTTCCAAGATCACAGAATCATAGGATCTTTATGGGTTGGAATGGACCTTAAAGATCATCTACTCCCAGCCTCACCACGTTTATCTGTGAAGCAGTAGAAATGCCTAGCCTACTATGGAGCATTTTGTAGCTTACGTATTCCTCAGATCAGCCAGGAGGCAATGTGAGCAGAGGTCAAGTTGATGTCTGAGGTCTTTTCTGCCTCTGGAGACAACATCTTGGGTGGAGAAAGTCTCTTACGACGTCCCATTCCCAGGCCTTTGCAAAGGTTACTTCCAGTTTATAGACCACAGTGTTCCTATTTGTCCAGAATTGGTAAGTCAATTAAAAAAAGAAAAACAACAAAACCACAACCCCCCTCACAAAAAACCCCAAACAAACAAACAAAAAAACCCAAAACCACAACCCCCCCCAAAAACCCCAAACAAACAAAAAACGGAAACAAAAAACTCAACCTGTTTGACAAACTCAGAAGTTAANACAAACAAAAAAACCCAAAACCACACCCCCCCCCAAAAACCCCAAACAAACAAAAAACGGAAACAAAAAACTCAACCTGTTTGACAAACTCAGAAGTTAACCCATAACTTTCATCCACACTTCAAAAAATTGTGTGTAACTGAGATTTTTATGTGTACCTTCATATGAAAAATTATTGAATAGGAGTGGTAGTGTATATTTAGGCTTCAGAAGAAAAAAAAAATTAGATATTTGTTCTCTCTGTACATTTTTGGGACTTCTGTAGAAATGCTTAGTATTTTACTGGATTGATGGTTCAAGTTTGTTTCCTGTTAGTATATAAAACTGGAAGGAACTTTGCTGATTCAGTCACTGTGAGATGTATCCTCACATTGTGGCTGAACTGAGTGTAAACCTGCTCAGAGGAAACTCACTGTCTTAACCCCGATGTGTGATGCTCTGGATTGGAGCTGTGACAGATATCTCTGATCCACAGCTTCTATACTAGCCTGCTTGTCATTGGATGTATTTTTCTCATCCCTAAGGGCATGCCACTTAGTGTTTTCTTGAAATAAAATACATTGAAAAATGTGGATTTGCAAAATGCCGACTTAAGGGTTGGGCTTTTTTAATATGGATAGCAGTACAAAATCCTATTACCTCTTCCGTTTTTTAAAAGAAGATCCTGTGGAATGCTTTATGGAATACTTCACTGAGTTCTTCACAAAGTATCTTAACCAACTTTCAGGTGCGTATCTCCAAAGCAAGTAATAGCAGTCCTAGTCTTGTCTAACCTGTTGGTGGTTGTATTGCCTTCTGATTTAACTGAATAATAAAACATTGAGGTGGGTGTATGCTCTGATGGTAAAGCCATTTATGGGTGTGTTAGATATGCGGCTCAGCTGGACAGTATGCCTTCATTATTGTATGGTGTCCTTTGTGGCATAATTTATGGTTTATTTGCAATGTAAACAGGCTTATGTGTACTGGACAGAGCCTGTGAAGTTTGGCCTTCATTGAATTATGCAACTTTAGCATGAAAAGTTGCATCTCAAAAAAGGTAAAATATTTTCTATGGCTTCTCTTTTGGAAGATGATGCTACTGGCAAGCTTTTTATCTCTGTTCTATTTAAGAGACAGGAAAAATGTGAATTTTTGTTCCTGGAGTGATTTTTCTGCTTACCTGCTTACTTGTCCATGACTTTTTTTTTTTTCATTTAGGTTGTCTGGGAAAGATGAGTTCTTCCCAAATGTGGAAAACTCAGGGAAACAAACATGAACATCACTGAGTTACATATAGGAATAAGAAAATTGAGTGTGTGTTTTTGTTGTCTTGGCTTTTACCTTCTCTCTTGGGAGAGGAGAAATGCTCCATGGCTTCCCCTCCACTTGGTTTAGGGAGTTTTTATGAGAAAACTCCTAAAAAGAAAGCAGATACAAGTGAATTTATTGTGAGATTATCTGAATAGGAATATCTTTCAATGTAAAGAAGTAAAAGAGTTCTGCATTAACAAGAGAGTGTATTAAGATTCACTGTCTAAAAAGGAGTGGGGAGACAAATGGCCTCTGTTTGGACTGGCTGAGAGCTGTTGCAGGTTGGTGAGTAGGAGGCAGCTTTTTACGTAGACTACAAGGGGTAGCAGGAAGACACAGGACAGTATTTTTGACTTCATGGATGCTAGTCTGCCTTGATGATGAACGCAGTCCTTTGTGGATTGTAGCTGCCATGGGGACACTGAAGATGACTGTAACGCTGTGCTTTTTGGGGGCTTTAAGGGGCAGAGCTCCTGCATGCAGGACCTGGCTTAATGTGTAACATTCTGCCAACTTCCTGTTGGAATGAATTTGACAAGTTCTTTGGCTACAAACACAAGATGTACTATTTTGCCATCATCACCTAGTTGACTGCCCTACTGTAGAAAGTTGTTTGATGAGAAGAGCTAGTTAAAACTTCAGTAGAGGAGTGAATACTACATTCAGCTTTGCAAATGCTCAAAAAAGTGTTGTATGGAAAGGGAAGACTTGAAATGAAATGCTGCAGGTTCATTAGCATTGTTTGAGTCATTGTCACTAAAACTTTGCATTAAGCAATGTGATTTCACTTGGTCTCTTGAACCACTACTTAGATTTACAGCAAGATTAATTGTAAAGGAATTATCCTTTAATTTAACTATTCAGTAGCTGCACCGGTGAGAAATTTTACCAATGATAGTATTCTTGAAAACACCTTAAACACTTCATGGAAAATAGCAAAATACTGAAAAAAAAGAGAGATGCTAGTTTGACTTCTGAGGTTCAGTGCAACAGGTAAAAAAGATTGAGATTGTTCCTGACTTCACCACTGATTCTTATAGAGAAAAATTTTGGTAATGTCCCTTTATTGTAATAATTTTTAGATTAACTAATGTTCTTGGGTGGCAATGAAGTATGCATGAGTTGTGTAAAGACTCTATTAACAGAGCCAAGTGAACTGTGAAGGTGAGAGAAACCCCACTTACCTTCTTGATTTTTTTTTTTTNAAAGGGTTTTCATCAATGTAAAACATGATTATGCTCACTTTTGAAAAGGTAGCAATCTTGAGACAAATAGACCTCTGTTAATCTAGCAACTTTCAAGTCTTTTTGTCAAATTAAATGTTGACTCTGCTGTCTTTCATACATGCAGTAATAGTTTTTCCAGAAAGATTGTAAGATATTC
>VXBB01023812.1:113981-148668 GCA_013399915.1 Illadopsis cleaveri
GTTTGTACCATATGTCTAAAGGTCAAAGAATCTACTCGATCATCTTAAAATATTTTGACTGACACGTCGAGGCAGCAGATAAAAAACTTCCAAAAGGATCTGAGAAATTCACTGTTAAATGGCATTTATTTTTAAGGCCTCTGTTGCAGAAATTTACGAGCTGCTGAACAGGCTAGAGGTTGGAGTCCTACTTCTGCCATTCATTCTTAGGCCTGTGAAAGTGATGTAGCAGAGTTTATCTTGATCTCATGAATGATTGTGATGATGTGTCATTTGGTAGCAACCTAAACACGTACAAAAGATACAGCAATTGAAAAATACTTGCAAACCTCTGAGTGCTTCAGACAGTATTTGTGTGCCTTTGGCTTATATATCACACTGAAATCTTAATTCCTTGTACATTTTAGTGCTTTTTAATGAGAATTCATGGGACATTCGTGGAACTTACTAAATTTGTTGCTTTAATCTTAAAGTCAGCTAACTGAGAGCACTTTCTCCACCAAGGCTTGCTGGAATGTGTAGCTAGCTTTTTTTCATTTATTTGGATGTACTTTTTATATATGAGTTCATATAGTCAGCTTTTCCTGTGTGTAGTCTAAGTTGCATTCCTTCTGGTTTTGGAAGATAGCTCCCAAAAAAAAAGCCCCAAACCAAAAAACAAACAAAAAAACCCCACTGAACTGGCTTTGCACAGTCACTGTTCTGTCTGCTGTTGGAGATGTTTTAATGTCTCAGAACAAGTAACACTGTCCTGTTTCAGCTGTTTTTGAAGTGTTTGTTTTCTAGGATTTTTTCAATGTTTTTTTTCTAAGGTTTCGTATGCACGACCAAGTTCAGCTTCTATCAGAGATGCAAATTTGTATGTTAGTGGACTTCCGAAAACAATGACCCAGAAAGAACTGGAACAGCTCTTTTCCCAATATGGACGTATTATTACTTCTCGTATTCTGGTTGACCAAGTCACTGGTAAGTAGGCAGTTTTGCATGGCCTTTCATGAACTCACAGTTTAGGAAATATTTCATCTTTCAGTACAATAGTCTTGTCTTCATGATGTATAAAAGGTGTATGTGGGCCAGAAAATGCATTTTTCTCCTGAAAGCATTGATAAATATGCATGGACAAAAATAGACTGTGTAGTGTTCTGAGCCAGCTTGAGTCATTTCTGCCCTGAAGGTGCAGGTTTGAAGCTTGTTTGATGACTTGTAATGCCTTTACAGCTGCCATAATCTTCCTTTCCAAGCTGCTGCATGAAATTAGTCTCCCAATGCCTTACAAAATGCTATTAAACTTTTTTTCTAAAAAGAAAATTTTATGCAGAAATGTACAGCTGGTTCTCTGAGGCTAGGATTACTGAAGCCTGAGACTGGCAGTTGCTGTTAAAACTGTTTTCAAGGCTAACTCATTAAATTTGGGCACACACATGAGCTTTGAGTTCCTTAGGAGCAGGTAAGTTCTGTGATTACCTATGCCTTAAAGTACTAAGATGTAGCAGGTTATTTGCAATATTACAGTATGTATATATTACAGTATGTGTGTCAATCAGGTAATGGTTGTCAGTGACACTTTGTGGTTACTCTGCAGACTCCTACAGGAATTCCTGTGGATTTTTTGCTGTCTCAAATGGCTGATCTTGAGGAGCTTTATAGTTTTCAGAATCACCTGCTGTGACATCTCTGCCAGATATAAGCAATTGAGTGAAAAGCCAAGTACATGACAGGAGTATTGAGTGTACAAAGCAACATATGAAGAAGCAGAGCTCTCCAAGTTCTCCCACTTCCGGAACACTAAGGGGTGGGACAGAGGAAGTCATTTACTCACATAATTATTTCCTGAATAAGCTGGGTTTGATTTATTTTTTTAATAGTTATGCCTTTTCAAAGCCGCATATCATCTTGGGTGGCAAATAGCTTTCAACTGTAGAAAGTCGTAACGTTTTTTAATTGTCTTACTTTGAAAAGTTTGCACATGCCAGCATTTGACTCTTGACTGATTTTCAGAGAAACTTGCGTGTACTTCTTCGACTTCCACTAAGTTAAAAGAAATCTCAATGTTGTCACCTAATACTTGGAGAGTGTTTTAATAGTTCGAGTTCTTTCAAGTGTAGAGAGACCTGGCAAGGAAAGCTAAAGGCCAAATACTGACTTGTAGATGTAGCAGGTTTGTGGGTCAGATTCCTAGTCTCTGTGCAGTAAATAGCTGTTCACAGTAAGTTCCTGTATATTCATACATAGAAAGAGATGGAATTTCACAAGTGGATCAGTAAGTAAATATAATTTAACTTCTAATATGCATGATAATTCTATTCATATTCATAAATCCTGCTATTTGCAGCGTACTTTCTGGCATATAGATTGTTGTTAAGGCTCAAGCTTTCTTGCCTTCTTTTTAGTAATTTGAAAGAAGTAGGCTTAGAATGGTATGAATAATAAGGTTGTGACACAAACTGACAGATAAAAAATGCAAAGTTGAAGCTGTGACATTTGCCTCTGTAAAGCTTTCTTATGCCTGTTCATTGTCACTTTTTATGGCTTAAATCATCATTTTTTATGAACAGAATACATTTCTTGTCATTAGTGTCTTTCTCAATTGAGGACGAGTGTCTTAACTCATCTAGTTATTCATGAACCAAAATGTAAAGGGGCTCTAAATGGCACTAGAAATATTACAACAAAATATTGATCTAACTAATGTTGGCTGTTAGTGGCTTTAATATTAATTGGTTCAAGCATCCACAGCTCAGTGTGTTTATGTCTAAGACACTTGGAATTTTTGATGTATGATGTTTCTTCCATACACACTTTTGGATTCCTTTGCATGTTGCCTTTGTCTTTTCTGTATCGAGAAAAATTTTCTTCAAAAGTACCACCTAATCATGTGTGGTGATACACCAAAACCAAATCTTTTACTTAGAGGTAACCACTGACTGTTCAAACATGGCCATAATTCCCATTATTGCAATATAGTATGTGCACATCATCATCCTCTTACCATGTTTGCTCCAAAGAGAGCTTCAGGGGATACTGCAGGAGAACAAAAACCATTTTTTTGCCGATAGAGGGCAGAGAACTAAGCTATTTACAGAATTTTTGTGAATTTAGGTACTGCAGAGTAGCATGAGCTGACCAGAGGTTACAGTGCAGCTGACTTGTGTTCATCTCCATCCAGAAAAATTGCTTTGTTTCTGAATGCCACTTTGGCTCACTATATTTGTTTCTACTATTTCCCCTCAAACTTCCAGGCTTTCTACACAAATGTGTCTTACATCAGTTAAATTAAGAATTAAAGTCAGAATTATAGTAGAAAAGTTTTATTTTACAGAAAAGTTTGGTCAATTCTGTCAAAATTATCCTGTGTTCACTGCATTTGGCCATCAACATAGCAATTGGCCACACAAATAAAAAGTTAACATCTGATATTCTGAAGTCTGTGGATTCATTACTGTGTGCTTTTTTTTGCCTTGTGCAGGGGTGTCTCGGGGCGTGGGGTTTATCCGGTTTGACAAGCGAATTGAAGCAGAAGAAGCTATCAAGGGCTTGAATGGCCAGAAACCTCCAGGTGCCACAGAGCCCATCACTGTAAAGTTTGCTAACAATCCAAGCCAAAAAACCAATCAGGCCATTCTTTCCCAGCTGTACCATTCTCCAAACAGAAGGTATCCTGCCCCTCTAGCTCAGCAGGCTCAACGTTTTAGGTAAGTCAAATAATGTGCACAACTGTGCTGAAACTTGCATGTTCCCACACGCCTGTCTGTTTGCCTCTATGCTTGTGCTTTTCTGCTTGTCTGACTTGTGTGGGAAGGAAACTGGTCAATGTTGAACTTCAGCTATGCTACCACAGTACAACGAAAACCAAAAATGCATGCCATCCTATTGATAGCATTTCAGTGTCTAATAAGCATACTTAGGTAGACCAAGGTGGCATCTTTCTTGTACTCAGCTTTTTTTCAAAGATTACTTTTCATTTCCTAGGTTATTCTTGATTAATGTGCAAGTTGATTCAGTTAGTGTTGACCTAGGAGATGAGTGTTCTTTTCTTAGGCATACAACATGCCACAGCCAGCTTCCTCTTCATCTCCCCCTACATTTTTCCTCTGCATTCTGGCTTTCAGGTTTTTTTCCGGTTAGTTGTCTATGTTCTCCATGCCATACTTCATCTTTTCTTGTTACAACCTTTCATAATGAAGATTGTATGTGTATTTTCCATGTGTGCTTTTTGGGGACTTAAGTTCCTATCATGTTGAAATATGGCCATATACTTCTCTGTGCAATTTAGTGTATTGAAAAGAGCAGATGGTGAGAACAAAGTGAAACAAACACTGTATTGTCTACATCCATGAGTACCTCGGATTTTTTTTCAGTGATCTTGATTATTTCTCCCTCCCTCTGCCCCTGGACAAAGTGACTGGATTGTGTTAAATAGTAATACACTCAAAAGCATATTTCTATTTTGTTTTTCAAGAAACAAAACCCGTTGACAGCTTGCTTCAAAGAATATACCAAATTTCAAAAGCTTTGCATTGCCTACGCTTGCTTATAAGCCAAATATTCATGAGTTCGTGGACTGAATTTCTGTCAGAATTTCTGAATTTTTCATTACCTCAACTTTTTGGCCTTATGTGCTGTGTCTCGCAGGTGTGAGGAGTACGTGTTCTGCTGTAGGAGAGGGGATAACCAATTTTATTTACTTTTTGTGGTTCTTCTTACCATTTCTTAGGTAATGAAAGGGCTATCTTACAACAGGGTTCTGAATATTGCATAAAAGTAGACTTGACATTATTCTATAGAGAGAGTATAGGGGCAGAAATTGTAGGATGGGCTGAAGCGCATGGTATGAAACAAGGTCATGGGTTATGTGTTACAACATTAAACATATTCTGGCAAGTCTGGCCTGCAGACTCCTTGAGTGCTTCTGACTGCTCATGTTCCAAGGTACTTCTCTGTTCAGTTTCACTGAGATGCTGGCTGGGATAGCGTTGGTATTTCACTGATACTCCAGGTAGATCTATCTATGATTTGTAAAAATTCTCCCAGCTTTCAGAGGTTTTTTGGGTTTGCGGTGGGTTTTTTTTTTTTANAGATTTTTTTTTTTTTTTTTGTCAAGGCCGTCAGGCTAATCTTTCGTCTAAGACAGTCTTACTAAATCTTAAATCTTTACACTGTAAAGAGAAATCATCTTTTCTTCTTGTTTAGGTTTTTGCCTGGTAATGTTTCATCATTCCAGATCTGGTGCTGACTCTGTAGTAGAGATGGCACCAATGCTTCAGATCTTTCATGTGTTACACATGCAGTGAATCTTACTAACATTTCAGACAGAATTACCTGATGCAGTTGCCCCATCTCTGTTTATAGTTGACAGAGGCTTGAAAGGAGCTTAAACTCTGATAATAAAGTCAACATGCTTCCTTTTTTTCTTGTTAAGAGGAAACTTGAGCTGGACTTTCAAAAGCAGCTCCATATACTTGTTCCTCAGTTTCTATAAGGTGTATAATTTGAAGCATCCTTAAAAATATTTGAGTGAAAGTCCCTGAGAATTTTTCTAGAATATTTTCAAGTCTTCAAAGTAACTGATGAAAAATCATACAAATGGTGCCATTACTGTATTAACTCCTCATCTGACTGCCCTTGTAACAAGGACCTATAAGTGGTGGTGTTTCTAGAACTCTTCACCTTGTTCTCCACCCCTGATGTCAATGACAGTAGACCTCAGTCATCCACACTGTCTACTGATAAGTAGTCAAGTATTTTTTAATTTCCTTTTTTCTGCTCTTTTAGGGGTTCAGTAGTTTGTTGTCAGTGTATTCTGCAAACCCAACTCACTGCACAATCAATGTGCTCTGGAAAACTAAATAAAGTGTACATTTTTTACCAAGGCTCATATTTTATTTAGTCTTAAAGAGGATCTGTAATAAGACCTCTTATTCATGTATCTGGGATTTGCCAAAAAGAAACAAGAGCTTCTTCAGGGTAAATATTTTTTTTAAGGAGCAGTTTAAGGGACTCTAGGAATAAGAACAATAGTAGTGGTACGTACTGCATATTTTGGATATTGGCTAGGGAATTTTAAATGGTTTAGAGTTGTGGTGACATTCTGTAACTGGGGGAAGGTGAGGCAAGAAACACATGGAGAAGTCTTGGAAATAATATACATATATATGTGTGTGTGTATTCTAGAAGCACTTCATCCTAAAAAAACATAGTGTCATAGAATATCCTAGGTTGGACAGCACCTACAAGGATCATCAAATACAGCTCCTGGCCCTGCACAGGACCATCCCCCAGAGTTCCTGAGAGCATTGTCCAAACAATTCCTGAACCCCAGCAGGCTTGATGACATGACCACTTCCCTAGGAATGCTGTTCCAGTGCCCAGCCACCCTCTGGGTGAAGAACCTTCCCCTAATATTCAACCTAAACCTGCCCTGACACAACTTCAGGGCATCCCTTCAAGTCCAGTCACAGGTCACCACAGAGGAGAGGTCAGTGCCTGCCTGTCCTCTTTCCCTCATGAGGAAACTTAGAGTGTGAGGAGGCCAGCTACCCCTCAGGCTCCCCAGGCTGAACAAGCCAGGTGACCTCAACTGCTCCTTGTACAGCTTCCCCTTCAGATTCTTCATTTTCTTGGCCCTCCTTTGAACATTCTCGAATGGCTATGTATCTTTCTTACATTGTGGCATGCAAAACTGCCCTCAGCACTCGAGGTGAGGCTGCCCCAGAGCAGAGCAGGACAATCCCCTCCCTTGCCCGTCTGTGATGCTGGGCTTGATGTCACAGGACAGAGTTGGCCCTCCTGGCTGCCAGGGCACTGCTGACTGATGTTCAGCTTTCTGTTGACTAGGACCCCCAGGTCCCTTTCCATACTTTTCAGTGTCTCATTCCCCAGTCTGTCAGAACATCCAGGGTTGCCCCATCCAAGGTGCAGAATCTGACACTTGCCATTTTTAAATGTCATGCGCCCAACCCTCTGGTTTGTCAAGGCCTCTCTGCAGAGTCTCTCTGCCTTAAGGGGAGTCAGCAGGTCCTCCCAATTTAGTGTCATCGGCAAACTTACTTAGTGTGTGTTCTTCAAGTCCTGCATCCAAGTCATGCATGAAAATGCTAAAAAGCCCTGAGCCTAAAATGAAGCCCTGTGGAATCGCAGTAGTGACCATTTACCAATCAGGTGTCACCTTATTCATTGTAACCCTTTGTGCCTGACCTGTGAGCCAGTTGTTCACCCATCACATAATTTGTTTATCCAGCTGTGTGCTGGACAGTTTATCCAGAAGGATCCTGGGAGAGGCTGTATGAAAAGCTTTACCGATATCCAAAAAGATTACATCAGCTGATTTCCCTTGATCAGCTGGATGGGTTGTCCTATCATAAAAGGAAATTAAGTTTGACAAGCAGGGCTTTGGCCTCATGAAGCCATGCTGGCTGTGATTGTTTTTCAGTACTTCCCAGAATAATCTCCATAATTTTACCAGGCACTGAAGTGAGACTGACAGGCCTGTAGTTTCTAGAGTCATCCTTCTTGCCCTTATTGAAAATTGAGGTAGTGTTAGTCAGCTTCCAGTCAACTCCATATTTCCAAGATCATTAAAAACATCATTGAAAGAGTCCTCACAAAGAAATTGGCCAGTTCTGTGATGTTCTTGGATGAATCCCGTCAAGTCCCATAAATTTGTTGGAGCAGATCCCACATGAGTTCATTCTCACAGCTCAGGACACTGGGACTCTCTTAGCCCATCATCAGTGTTGACGATAGAGGCAAAGAAGGCATTAAACTTCTCTATCTTGTTTGTGTCCCTGTTTGTGGGGTGACCATCCTGTAACAGGCTGGTGTTACTTTTGGACTGCTCTTTGAGACTGACATTTAAAAACCCTTTTTTGTCATCCTCTACATTTTTGGCAAGCTTCAACTCCTGTTGAGCTTTGGCCACACAGATTTTCTCCTTCCAGTGGCAAGCAACATGTCTGTATTCTTTCCATGTCCACCTGAATTTGCCCCCTGTCCTTACACTTACTTTTTTTGCCTTAGCCCTGCTCAGCCAAACCAGCCTTCTGCCTCCCAGCATTCTGAAATTGCCAGGAGGAGTAGGAATATGGCAAATCTTTCTTTGGAGTTTGTTACAACAGTTGGTAGTGGTCCAAAATACTGCATCTGTCTTGTCTGATAGTCATGTCAGCAAACATGTCAGCCTCAAAAGAAATTTTCTTGTCAGCCAAGTTAGTAATGTGGAAAACTTCACCGATGTGGTCACTGACTGTAATTTTGTGGTAACAGTATGTGATTTAGGCTGAATTTGTGACCATGATGCACTTTATGAAATGAACTTCTTATGATTGTGGTTACTATGCAAGAATATCTGTTTTGTATTCACTGTCAGGTGTAATAAGGTGCCATGGCTCTTTCAGAGGTGATACTTTAACATTGCATGAGGTTCCGTACACTGTAAGGGATGTGAAAGTAATATGCTAAGTTTCCTTAATCTTAAAGGGTGGAAAAGTCTGAAGACTGAACATGTTGCTAAATGTTTTGCAGGTTGGACAATCTGCTCAACATAGCTTATGGAGTGAAGAGGTAATAAAGGATTAGTTGGTTCATAACAGCCAAATTATTTTGAAGTATTTTGCAAACTCCTACTTTTCAGTAAGACTTACGTTGGATTTTTGCATGTTGAGACTTCAGCTGAGATTGTTCATTTTGATGCATTTTGCATGAAATAGACAAGTCTTTTGTGGCAGTTCATGGAATTCCTGTTTCAAATGACTTGCTAATCCTCACTGGTTTTATAGCATGCTTTCCTTTTGATTTTCTGTTACATCATTTCAGACATACCTAGCACTGTTCTCCCTAATCATGTATAATTTTTTACTTAGTATTTGCGCAGTTAGGGGGAAAAATATTTTTGATCTTATCTTTCTAGCCTGAGCAACATGTTCATTCTGTGTAAAGCTCCGTATCATTCTCTTCTTTAATTTTGACTTTTTTTTTTTTTTTTTCTGGGATTTTTTGTGAACGGCTATATTATGATTCTATTTTGCTTTCCCTCATTCTTTAGTAGGTTTCCTCCAATGACCATTGATGGAATGACCAGTTTGGCTGGAATTAATATCCCTGGACATGCAGGAACTGGGTGGTGCATTTTTGTATACAACTTGGCCCCTGATGCTGATGAGAGTATCCTCTGGCAAATGTTTGGACCCTTTGGAGCAGTAACCAATGTGAAGGTCATCCGTGACTTTAACACCAACAAGTGCAAAGGTTTTGGATTTGTGACTATGACAAACTACGACGAGGCAGCCATGGCAATAGCCAGCCTGAATGGATACCGCCTTGGTGACAGAGTTCTGCAGGTCTCCTTCAAAACAAACAAGACACACAAAGCCTAACAAGTTATTCTCAGTGCATTAATACATGAAAACTATACAACGAAGGCAATTTACAAGAAGCTTTATGCATTAGTAAATGCCTTTGCTGTATGCCAGTGTGGAAATGGGGATAAAATGACTACTTAGCATCCTAAGAATATGTGAGATTTTTTTATTGCTAATATTTGAATTAGAACTTCTTATCTATCTTTTGTGTTTGAGTATTGACAAGAGGTACAGGGTTTTTACCTGTCACAATGCGTATTCTATTGCCTTCCTTGAAGAAGGTGGACCTTTTAAAATGTTTCAGCTAAGGGAAGAAGTTTTTTTTTCTTTATACATGACTGCCTTTAGCCTATGAGTAAATACCGAGGCTTTGTGTAATACTATAATTCTTCTTTTGTCATTTCTTGGTTTGCTTTGTGTTTAATTTACATTGTAATGCATTGTTTTGTTATTCAAGGAAAGTATTGGAAGTTTACATTTTATTTATAAAGTTATGAGCAGTATTTATTTCATCATCTTCATTTGGGTTGGGGAATGGGAACACATTATAAAAGCTTATTGTAAGAATACTGGAGAACTTTTCGTAAAGCAGTACCTTGCCAAAGAGATAAGAGCCTCTTTGATGTGGGTTTAAAAAAGCATCTATTTTTATAAAAAAAAAAAAAAAATTTGGAGAAACTTTTTACTGGTCCTGGAACAAATATTTTGACTTGAATACTTTGAGAAATCTCTTCGTATGACACCTAGTGAGCTTTTAAAACTTACCAGGAAATTTGCAATTGTTGGGAAAAAATTTAGAAAGATTTATGATGTAGAACTACTTTTGAGACCTTTGTATTAAGAAGTAAAGTCAATGGATGCACTGTTGGTTTCATTTTTTGTAATCATCAGTGGAGTCATAGATCATCCTGGTTATTAAGTGATAGGTGGCTCACTTTAATTTGTGATTTTGAAGCAAATGAAAATTTAAAAAAAAAATATAAGAGCAAGCAGAAAACGTTAAACACTGAGATATGGGGGAAAAAAAAAATCTGTTCTTCCTAAAGAATTCCCTTCAGATATAGCTCATGGTGTTTAGTGATGTACTTGGTATTGTTTGAAGAATTGTTTTGTCTTAAGAAAAGACATCGAGCATGGTTTGTGCAGTAGCAAATCAGCAAAAGTGGCCTGAGTTGGATATGTTAAGAGGTATTTTGAAAGTTGTGTTTAAGGCTAACACCTGAGCTTTGTGTAATGTAAATAAGACCTTAAGTTCTGAACCTTTCAGCTAATTTTGATTATGTTTTTTTAAGTTACATGCCAAGTGATGTTCAATTTTGAGTGTTTTTGTATAAGTTTTTTGTTTGTAAGTGGCATTAACATTGTTACTTGAGGTCTGCTTCTTTTTCTTTTTTTTTTTTTTGTCCTGAGGACTTGAATTTACAGTGCATCTGATCTGTTGCTATTTTTGTCTGTAGATAGTCTAGCTTCAGCTGTTTATGGTGATGCAACATTTTTGTTTATAAATATGTTTGTGGTAAAAAAACAAGTATAAACATATGTTTTGAGCAAATTTCCTTACATTTTTCATATGAAAACCATAAATACCTGTATGCTATTGAAGTTTAACTTTGTATGATGCTTAAATCACTATTTGGGGAAATAGAAAAAGTCTCTACCATGTATTGAAGAAATTTAAGGAAAACAAATACAGAATATTTTCTGATTAGCATCTAGCTTATAATTAAATTTTTTTTAAAAAGCTGAGGGTTTGATGCCTTCACCAGGATGCACTGACAACTATGTAGTTACGTCCTGCTTTTTGTATAAACTGAGATGCTCATACGCTTCCCCTTAGAAAAAGCAATGTTCTATGCATAACATAGTTGTACACTATATTTGCAGTTGTTTTTGGTTCTTATTCTTTTAAATTGTAGTTATAAAATTTTCAGTATAGTACAGTACATATACTGTGAAGCGCGTGCTAAAGTGAAAAAGCAAGTTTTCATGCTGACCCACTCAATGCTATTCAGAAATCAATTGGCTTCCTGAGTACTTCATTCTTAGATGCATTTAGATTGTTAAAGCTAATCCTCTGCATTAAAAGTTGTATATAGTATAGAAAACACAAACTTTCTGATGTGGGAGAAATAGTAGCTACATGCTTCTTTCCTATACTACTGTAGCAACTAACGGCATTGATGAGAAGGCATGTAAATTGGGCTTCACTTTACAGTGTTTAGCAGAGCACTTAGTAAAATATAAGGCTGGTATTTATTTGAAGTTGTATAGTATGAATTAATTCACATTTGTTGGAATAGAGAATATATTCTGTTGGATATTTAAGAGGTTGTACATGTTTTCTTTTGTGTTTGGATTCTTTGTACTTTTTCATGTTCAGTACATCAATAAACAAAGTTGAAGGGAAAACGGTCTCGTAACCTGGTCTTTTACCATATTTTCCACTGCTTTAATGAGTAAGCAATCTCATTAAAATGTTTCTGCAAAGCTCTTGAGCTAGTTGTAATTTTGGTTAGCATCCTAGTTATCAACAAGGAGATAAGACAATGGAGCTGTGTACCAGTTCTGTTACCTTAGAATTAATGTAGAATCTTTTCAGTTTAATTTTACATTAACCACTCAGTACTTAGGCTGATATAATAAATGAGAGTCATTAAATGCATTCAGTAAAAAATAATTTGCTGTCTGTCTAGCAGATGCTATGCAGTGTAACTAAGTGAATGCCCTAGTGTGTTTTCCAAGAGATGAGATAGAAAGATTAAGAGGTATCAGGGACTCACTCCAAGGTGGAGATAGTCCAGTTGAACTGTGCTCTGGCCTTCCTGAGGCAGGAGCAGTGACCAGAAAGAAATCCATATCCAGGGCATTGTGTAATTTCCCCCTGCCAGGCTGAGTAGATCAGAAGGAAGGAGTGAATGGAGGCAGGTCTTTGCTTGGCACAACAGGCAAAAGGCCCTTCTTGTCCACCTCACCCTCCCAAGTGCCTCTGTGCAATGGGTGTGAGGGGCTGGATGTGGTAGGAAAATCAGTGGATGATTAGGACAAAGGTCCTTCAGCAGAGAAGTCTGCCTCCCTGGGACATGAGTTATGGGCATCACCAGAAAACTTCCTAGACTGATTCAGCCATCAGACTCATACTACTTTGTTGCAGGTCCTCCACGTGCATGGTGATGAAGCCACAATGCATAGTCCAAAGGCTGTCAAAAGAGACTTCAAGGCCCTGGGATGGTTGGAGAGGTAGTCAGGGGCGCAGGTTATTTTTTTCTCTACTTTTGTAGGTGCAGGTAGTGGCATTCAAAAAAGCAGATGGAGCCAGTCTTAATACCTGACTCTGGGGCTGGTGGCATGCTGCCACATTTTCGGTTTCTTTTGTAATAATGGGTTGGCCTCCATGGTCCTGGACATGATGAGTTTGGATGGTATTTGCCTCTCTAAGAGGAGAAAGAGGGTCTTTGTCTAATGGAGCTTATTGATAAGATGTTAAACTTGATATGATGGGGGAAAGGGATATAATCAGTTTTAAGGGTGATAAGGTGTAGAGTGACATGCTCTTCCAGTCAGCAAGGGATGACTAAAGCCTGGAGGGGGTCAGCAGGAGACCACTTGAATTTCATCAAGGAATTCCAGATACTCCAGCCAGAAGGCTTCACAGGGGCCCAACTCAAATGCCCCTGTGCTAACGTACACACAGCAGAGGAAATAAACAGGAGGCGTTAAGAGATATGTGCAGGCCTACAGTTATTGGCATCATGGAAATGTGGATTGACCCAAGTGACTCGAATGGAAAGGTGTGGGCTCCTTAGGAAGGTCAAGGAAGGGAGATGAGGAGTCAATGTTGCCCTCTGTCAATGACCAGCTGGAGATCATTGAGCTTCACCTGGGGATAGATGAAGAGCGGACTGAGAGTTAATGGGTCAGGATTAAAGGCAGGTAAGCGACAGGAGCCTTTATAGTGGGGGTCTGCTACAGATTGTCTCACCAGGAACACCAAGCAGCTGAGGTCCTTTACAGAAAGACAGGAGTGGCCTTGCGTTCACAAACCCTGATTCTTGTGGGGGACTGCAGCAACACAAGTGTCTGTTGAAAGGACAGTCCTGGGAGGCATAAACCTCTTGCATTAGGAGCTTCCTGGAATTCTTTGGTGGTAACTTCCCTCTACAGGTTGGATAGACGAGCCAAGAAGGGGAGGTGCTATGGTGGACTTTGTTCCAACAGGGAGGGCTGGTGCAGAAGGTGAAGCTCAGGAACATTCTGGGCTACAGTGTCTGTGAAATGGTGGAGTTTGAGATCCTTAGGGCAGCAAGGAGGTTGCACAGCAAGCTCATTACCCTGGAGGTCAGGAGAGCAGATTTCAGTCTCTTCTTGGTAGAGTACCAGGGGATCGAGCCATGAAGGGCAGGGGACCCCCAGAGAGCTGGGTGATGTTTAAGGCTTGTCTCCTTGTAAGGGAAATTAGGCAAGGATGCAGTGGGCCTGCATATATGAACAAGATGCTACTGGACAAACTTAAAACACAGGTTGCTTACAGAGGGTGATAGCAAGGAAAGGTAGCTTGGGAGGAATAGAGTTGCGTTTAAATCATTTTGCTGTTCCATCACTTTTGGCTCAGCCAAATGCAGTTTCCTCAGCTCTAAAAATTGGCGCTACTCACCTTCATCCCTGGCTCTGCTTTGGGATGTCCCTTCACTAGGGCTGTTTTCCCTGGCAAGTAACAGTTTAACCATCCTCAAGTTCCAACCCTCGTCTTTCTGTGATTTTATGAAGTACAGGGAGGGAGGAGGATTTACTCTTTATCTTTACACCTCTTTGTTGTTTAATTACTGCATTAGTGTAATTCAAGGCTCTATTAATTGGATGTAGTTTGCTGGGGATTTTTTCACTTCCCAGTACTTAAAGTAAATCTTTAAAAGCTAGTCAGTTCAACTTCCTGCTGCCCTTTTGAGGTACATACACATCTTAATTCGTATGCTTGACTCAGTTGAACAAGTGAGGACACAATTCCAAAAATGGCTTGTGCAGAATAGCTTTTATTTTTAAGTGTTTTCTTTCACCTTTTTCATCTCTATTGTGAGATTTTTGATATGAAACTGTGTAACGTGTTTTTGAGCATCACATTACAGTGTTGTGGAATTGAGATTACATGGGTGGTAGGTCTGTGAATAACATACATAGATAATAGCACCTCAAGATGTCAGTCATAATTGATAAACTGACTACTTAGGGAAATAGTTGTGTGCTGATTGCTTTTTGTATAGTTATGTGCTTGGATGGCTGGAGTAATGAGAGGAGGCAAGACACTGTACTTAGCAGCAAATGAGGAGCTATACCTGGAGTTTGTGTTCCAGCAGGGACAGACGTATGTTCAGCTTTCACAGAAGGATAGCTTTTAGTTCTGAACTTAGACCAGTTTGAGTACAGTGTAACTAGTCATAGTTGAAGTATTTTGCTGTATCAAAATGAGGGCAGAATATGTTTATGTAAATGACTTCAATTTAAAATCAAAACTTCTTTAGCTGCAGAGAAGCAGCAGTCAAGAAGCAACGCTAAAAATTAACAGTTATAAATGCAGTTGCACAGAGGAATTGTGAGTGCTGAAAAATACTGATTTGATTATATGCAGCTGACCATCTTATACATAGATAATACTTTTCTTACTATAGTAAAGTTTTATAAAGCTGAAGGAAATGTTGTGAAGCTGCCTCACACCATTTGTGGAGGACTAGTTCCTTTTGTATGTGAATAGTAAGAGTTCCAGGAACATCTGTAAATACCTGTGAGGGAACTGGAGTGTTAGCTGGGGCACTTGCAGAAGGGTTTCATTACTGCAAAACATGCTCTGGGTTTGTGTGGCCTCTTCTGCAAAACATACATGCCACAAGATTGGTCGTGACAGGTGACCTTCCCACCTGCATCTAGAAAAGCCTTGCTTTGGCAAGAGAGTGTTTTCCCAGCATGAAAGAAAAATATATATTTTTAAAGTGGCTGGCTGTCCACTAGGGTTGTGTGTGGTGTGCATTCTTTGTTTTTTATAACACCCAGAGGTCATCAAGTGCTAAAAAGTTTGGGATACTCTTACCAGTACTGCTGAGAAGCCCTGAAGCAAGTTAAAAAGTATTTGTATTGTTACTATATGAAGGAAACTAAATGTATAGAAGTGGTGACTTCAGTTAAGCCTTAGAAAGCAGCAACTAATTAGGACTTAATAGCAAAAGAATTACAGATGTATTTTATGACTAGAGATAGTACTCTGTTTTTTTATCTATAACAGTTTGAGAAATGAATACAACTTGAGAGATGCTCCATCATGGATAAAATAATAGCCTAGGACTGCACAGTTTCAACCACATCAACACTGTTGATCCACCTGTGCTTGCACACGTGTTTTAACATTGGGATTTGTTTGCCCAGTTATGGCATTTGGACCTCACCATTTCACTGTGTACATCTCATAATGAAGTGCAGCTTTTTTCATACTGACACTTTCCTAATTAAACTTCACTGTAGAGGCACCTTCTGCTAAGGTACTGCTGTGATGGCTGATGGTTTGGGCCAGCAGACGTGCTAGCACATCGGTGGTCATCTGGGCCAAACACCTTAAAGCTGGAGGAGAGATTGGATCTTTTGATGGGATGAGGTAGCACACTGTGATAGTCTTGGAAAGGCTGTTGTTAGGGTGAAGAACAGTTCTAATCTGAAAAGCTGAAATTGTTTCCCCTGGTTTCAATAACTAAGGCAGAAATTGAGAAAGCAATACAAACTTTCAGGTATTTTCAAAACAATATGGGCAGTTTCAGTGGAGTAAGATTTCTAACTTCATGCCTTGAGGTTAGAGGGATTACTGTCTCATCTTGTAGTTATTCTTTTCAGCCAACTTTCTGCTCTGGGACATAAATGGGAACAAAGAAGACTATATTTTTTAGTATTTGTAAGATAAATTTAAAAACCAAATATTACTGCAGAAGGTTAGTAAAACTTGATTTCTTATTTTATGTATTGTATCATGTGATTCCTGTACACAAGTAAGTTTAGCTCAATATGACATTTTTAGTGACCTTGTAAGACTGTAAGTGAAGTCATTACAAGTGCTGGCAGAGTATTGATTGTAAACACTGCGTACTTTACAAAAAAACATAAAAGCTGAACATTTTTTTAAGCCATTCTTACTAAATTATTCTCTTATATGCGGTAAGGCGCTTCATTAGCAAAGCACTGGTATTTCTGTTGCTTTGAGTGCAAGGATGTTCTCAGTCTCAAGTATTTACTTGAATGTTAACAGCTTCTACAGCTGTTAAAACCTTCTTCTATTAAAAGCCCTGATAAAAGAGTGCTATTTTCCAGCACCTATGAAAGACAATATTCTCTAATAAAAATTAAATATCCCCAAAAGATGATCTACCACTTCTTGATATCTACCTGTCTCAAAAGTTTGGTATTAGCTTTTAGAAATACAAGGTACTCTGTAACAACTTGTCAAGAGAAAAGTGAAGATAGGTCTAAGTGAAACACTTCTTTCCTACTGCTTGTCAGTGTTTTGTGCCATCATTCAAAATAGAAGCTAAAGAGTGGCAAGTTTATTTTTTCCCTCCTTGATTGGTATTGGCACTATATCTGATGGATCCAAAACGGTTCAATTGTAACCTTCACTTCAAGCTGTTTGCCTTTCCTGTTCAACAGTTCGTGTTTTCTGAGGAGTAAAGACTCCAGAGACTTTCTGGTTGAATTACTCTTTTCTTGTAGTGTTGTGTTGCATATTTGTTGTGCATAGATACATTATCCAATTTTATTACCACTAACTCAGATATGTTATAATTCTGAATTTTGAATGTAAATGCAATGCTTGCAGCGAATGATGGCTGTTGATGATGGGTACTTTTTTCTTTTTTTTTTTTTTTTTAATATAGGAAAGATATTTACTAAAGTGAATTTAGGCTTCCTCAGATTGCTATTTATTGTGCTTACACTCAACAATCACACTTGTCTGTCCCCCATCCTACTACTCTGGATTGTTACTAACCAATGCTGGTGCACTGCATATCTAAGCCATGAAAGTAGATTTGTGCATGCTACATAGGAAAAGGCACATCTCTGTGTTTTACAAACTTCAGGGGAAACCAGAAAGGTAAAGTTAGTCTTCAGTTAGTTCCATTAGATTGCCTGTCCAGGAGTTAACAAAGCTGATCCACAGCTGATTAACAACTTACTTTCAAGTGTGCTCATTCCAGAAAGTGGTTGCTTTCCGTATTGAAAATATTCTTCTACATTCTAAATAGCTTAATAAGATTTGACATAAACATGAAGTCGCTACCTTAGAATCTTATGTGGCCATCCCTCAGAGCAACCAGGGGAAAGAAAGGAGGACATTCCAAAAGTGTCAAGTCTGGACCAAAAGAGCTCTCAAAGTTGTTGAAAGTTCAGGTTTTGTCTGAAGTTTATGAAGACTTCTCATTTCAAAGACTACTCTTTTTGTTCCTTGGTCTTGTTATGACTTACTCAAGGAAAACAGGTGTTTAATTTCCTGCTACCAAGATAGCTTATCCAGAAAAGAGAAATAAAGATTAGAAAGATAGGAAACCACTATAAACAGAGGCAGCTGAAGCCTGAAAAAGATCTGTCAAATTGTGATACCAAATTTCAGCAGATCTGTTAGCTGGTAATGTGCTTCTTTGAAACTTACACAAACACAGAAGGGAAAAAAAAAAAAGGTTAAAAAAATTAAAATTAAGTCTGATTGGCTGAATTTCCACAGTGAATACAGTGAAGTTTGTAAATTTCTGAAGAATACTTTGGGAGCCCCTACTCTAAGCTTCTATTCAAAATAAAATTCTGTAGATATTATCTAGAAAAGGAAAACTTACAAGAAATTCATGATCAAATGTCTTCCCTCATGATGGAATTTGAAATAATTATTAAATGTATCAAAGTACCTTACTTTATACTCAGTTCCACACAGATATTTTACCTTAGCAGTGGCTCTAGATGAGGATTTCTACAGCATCATGAAGAAAGTTGTCCATGCCAGGAACTTAAAGGGAAACTCATTTTTCTTGGAAAGTGAAAAAAAACAAAACAACTCTTTGAAAATTCCTGAAGATGCTACTGCAAAGTCTTTCACTTCTTCTCTCAAAACTAGCAGATACTTTCTTCTATTGATGAAGATCAATTTCATTAAATATGCCAGCTGGGAATGTTTAATGAAACATTCTTTAAACATTCATCATTGTGCTAAAGCTGCAGTCATCTTATAGCATGGTCTCAATCTTCTGCTTTTATAAACTTTGGACTATAAACAAGCCTTACAATGTCTAATTTAGGGCATATGTGGTGTATGGTTTCAGGGAGTCTTGTCAAGGCATAATGAGACCATGTTTACTGCTACTTGACATAATTTTCTCTGTAGATGGTTCCTAAACATGGAAGTTCCTTCAGTAGTATGGCAGCATTGTCAGATGTCACAAATATTCCTTCTCAGATTTTGATTTTTAGCTCTTTTCAAATACCCTGTTTAGAAAACAGCCCTCTAATCTGATGAATCTACCCAGTGTCAAGTATTCCTTCAGCAGAAGGGACTTTGATTTTGCAAGTTTACCCTTTAACTCTTCAAAGTTACATGTCAGAATTCAGAAGTAGTCACATTAACAGGTACCAGCAGGTTTTTGAACTGGAAGCTCATTTGTGTGGGTTTGGGCAAAGCAGTCTTCTCCAAGTATTAACACACTGGGAGAAAGAAGGATCAGGCTCTGGGAAAGCCGTGTTCCTAATGTATTCTGGCTTCATTTTGTCGCTAAGACACATGGGAAAGAGCTGATACTTTGAGTTCAGAACATGGCTTTGAACTTCTCTAGTGTTTCTGCAAGAATTCATACACAATGTAGTGGAAGTCACCAAAGAGACAGTAAAACTTGGGATTGAGTGAGCAGCTGTGTACTTGAATATGGGAACCTATTTAAGCAGAAGAGATGCATTTCAGTTTCCTAAATGGCTCAGCCTGGCTGTGGAGGAGGAGAGATGGAGACTGCTGGAGGCATTTAGTGTGAATCTTCCATCACACATGCTGATATGCTGATCTTGACCTAAATGGACCTACTTGCACACCACAGCTTTGGGAATGTAGCTACATTTTTACCCATGTAGGTACTGGTCTTTGGATATTTGCAAACCTTACAGATTCTGAGCTGTTCTTTCTAAATCTGGACAGCTGATCACCAGCAGGGCTCTATCAGCCCTCTTAAGAATCAGTGTTTCCTAGGAAATGAAGCAAAGTGGATTTGGGGGAATATTTTTTTGTTTCATCTCTCAGCTGCCTATGTATTGTCACTTTCAGCTCTGGCCTGATATTTTGTGCATAATGCTTTATGAAAAGAGCATGCCTCATGTTGAAGTATATTAATATTTGTATATCAGTTTGGCCAGTGTAATGTCTTTAGACTGAAGAAGAGGGGAACAGAAGGATGTGAGGTTGTCATTTCACTTTGAACACTGGTATGTTTTCCTCTCCTTTTGGCTACTAGCATGAACGTGCAAGCTAAGCGTGTTTCACCAGGGGTGTGCTCCTTCTTACTGTGTGACTTGAAATGCAGCATTCAGCTCAAACGTGTCTGTGTTGTTACTTTCTTTCTGCCTAAAATTACAATAGTGCCTTCTTGGATCTATTACTGTTGCAATCAGAAGACCATAAATTCAAGTTACTAAAGAAATCACATGCTCTGGTACTACTGCAGCTTCTGCAGATAAGCAGAATAAAAAAAGAATTCCCCAAACAATAGGGAAAAATTAATGGGGGTAAGATTTAGGATGAAATGAGATTTACCTTGATGTGGAAATACTGTTTTGTCTCCCTTTACTTCAGACTGCACATGATTTTTGTATTGCTGCAAGATGTATGGTTGCAGTTGACAAGATGCATCTGTTCAAGGTGCTGGTAGGGACACAACCCAAGGAAAGAAGATCCAACTACCTCATTGACTGAGGGGGGTGGAAAGACACTTAAACAATTGAAAGCTCTTCTGGATTCCCTGCCAGAGAGGCGTAAGAAGAGATTGCACTGTTCACAACTTCAATGTAATCTCTTTCATTCTGTGCTTTTAAGCACAATCTTTTCACTACTACAGAGTTAAAAGGAGGATTTGGAAGTAATGTAGCACCAAAAACACAAGTAGTTTTAAATATGAAACTTAAAGTCGTAGGATCATTAAGACTGGAAAAGACCTCCAAGATTATCAAGTCTAACCTTTGCCCAGACACTGTATTAAACTAGTCTGTGGCACCGAGTGCCATGTCCAGCTGTTTCTTGAACAAGTGCAGAGATGGTGGCTCCACCACCTCACTGGGCCAACCATTCCAGTGCTTGACAATCCTTTCAGTCTTTTCAGTGTGGAAGTTCTTGCTGATATCCAACCTGAATCTCGCCTGATGCATCTTGTGGCTGTTCCTTCTGTCACTGACTGCCTAGGAGAAGAGACCGACCTCCATCTGGCTACAACCTTGAGCCTCCTTTTCTCCAGGCTAGAAAATACAGTTTCCTTAGCCACTTTACATGAAACTGGTGCTCCAGACCCTTCCCCAGCTCCTTTACCCTGCTCTGGACATGCTCCAGTACCTCAATGTCCTTCTTCTAGTGAGGGATCCTGAACTGGATGCAGCACTTGAGCTGTGGCCTCACCAGTGCCCAGTGCAGGGGACAATCATTGCCCTGCTCCTGTTGGCCACACTATTGCTGGTACAGGCCTGGATGGCATTGTCTTTCTTGGCCACCTGGACACAGCTGCCTCATGTTCAGCTGCTGTCGATCAGCACTCCCTGGTCCTTTTCTGCTGGGAAACTTTCCAGCACACTCTTCCCCAGCCTATAGCACTGCATGGAGTGGTTGTGGATGAAATGCAGGACCCAGCCCTTCACCTTATTGAACCTCAAACTCTTGGCTGTTTTTGTTGGCCCAGATTCCTCTGCAGTGCTTTGCTACCATCCACCAGATCAAAATAACAAGTTGCCATGCCCAAGTTACTGTAATCTTCAAACCGATTGCAGGTACGCTCGATTTCCTATGTGCAGATTGTCATTGAAGATGTTAAACAGAATTGGCCCCAGCACAGACCCCTGAGGAACACCACTGGTGACTGGCCACCAGCTGGATGCAGCACTGTTCACCACCACTCTCTGGGCCCAGCCATGCAGCCAGGGCCCCTGTTCAGTCCATGGAGAATGTCATGGGAAACATATCAAAGGTTTTGATGAAGTCCGGATAGACACCATCCACAGCTTTTCCCTTATTTGCCAAGCAAGTCACCTGGCCTCACCATAGGAGTTCAGCTTGATCAAGCAGGATCTGCCTTTCCTGATCCCATGCTGTCTGGGCCTGCTCCCTTGTTTCTTCTGCATGTGACAAATGATGACTCAAGATGATTTTTTCTACAATCTTTCCATTCACAGAGGTCAGGCTGATAGGCCTGTACTTCCCGGTATCCTCCTTTCAGCCCTTTTTGTGGATGGGCATCACACTGATCAACCTCCAGTTCTGGTAATAGTTAGCCAAAACTGAGGATAAATGAAGGGGAGTGGCTTTGGGAGCTCTTCCACCAACTCCCTCAGTATCATCAGGTAAATGCCATCCAGCCCCACAGACTTGTGTGTCCAATTGAAGTCACTAACTACTTCCTCCTGGATTTCAGGGGATCTATTCTGCTCCCCATTCCTGTCTGGCAACTCTAGGTCTGGTTGCCCTGAGGATAAGTGTTCGTATTATTAAGGACTTAAGACAAAGAAGGCATTAAGTACCTCATTATCCTCATCTTTGATGACAATATTAAGCCATATGTCTAATAAAGGATGGAGATTTTTGTTCCTTCTTCAGTTGTTAATGTATTTATAAAAACACATTTTATTATCTTTCACAGCAGAGGCCAGATTGAGTTCTAGCTGAGCTTTTGCCTTTCTAATTTTCTCTCTACATGACCTAGTAATATCTTTGTACTGTTCCTGAGCTGCCCGTTCCTTCTTCCAAAGTTCATAAACTCTCTTTTTCCTCCTAAATTTCAATGAAGGCTTCCTGTTGTGCCGAACTCTTCTTGTTCAACTCTGGCTTGTTTTTCAGCACATAGGGATGGCCCACATCTGCACCTTCAAAATTTCCTTGTTAGAGTATGTCCATCCTTCTTAGACCCGAAGTCCACCTCTGGAAGTCCAAGGTGGAGGTTTTGTTGATCCCCTTTCCTTACTTCACAAAGAATTGAAAGCTGTATAATTCATGGTCAGTGTGCCCAAGACATCCCCTGACTCCCATATCTCTCACCAGCCCTTCTCTGTAAACAGCAGGTCTAGTGGGTCACTGTCCCTTGCAGGCTCACCTCCATCTGTGTCAGGAGGTTATGTTCCACACAGTCCAGCAGCCTCCTAGAGTGCCTTCTCTTCACTGTGTTGAGCTGACATCCCACAAGTTAAAGTCCCCCACAAGAACAAAGGCTGGTGAAACACCAGCCACCTTTTTATAGCATACTTCATCTGCCCCTTTATACTGTCTGGGTGGTCTGTGAAAAACTCTCCCTGGGATGTCTGTCTTGCTCTTTCCCCTGATCCTTACCCATAGGCACCCAACCTCATCATCATTGTCCTTGAGCTCTGTGCAGTTGAAACCCTCCTCAGTAAGGGTTGGTTTCAGAGCCACCCACCATGCCTCCTTTTCATAATATCTCTTATCCAGGCCCTAGGAAGGCAGCAGCCTCCCCTGTGGGCTGGGTCTAGTCAGCACACAGTGCCCTCAGTTCCTTTTGGAAGGGAGTCACCTACTACAGTTATGCTTTCTTTCTTAATACCTGTAGTTCGGATGTGCCCAGTGACTGACTTGCTCTGGGCAACCCCCAGACAGACCTTCATCTCCACTATAATTTGCCTCACCCTGGAGTTGCAGAGCCTCATATCTATTCCATAAGGGCACCTGGGAAGGCCAGGGAGGGAATTCTTCTGCCTTCCCAAGTAGGGAACTGTTTCAATTTCCCCCATTTTTAAGGTCCCCTCCTTTTGCCTGGTAGCAAGAGGATTGGGGCTGCTTTGACTCTTGCCTAGGCTCAATCTGCTGCATTTCTCTCAGAGATTAAAGGGTGTGACCCCACCAGTCTTATTTTACACAATCCCTAATAGTCCTCAGCCTCTCCACTTCCTCTTTGATCTCTGATATTGATACTTCTGCATGTTAATCTTACAGAGGCAGAGATCCGTCATGGGCTCAGATAATCCATCATGTTATGTGTGAACAGCACTTATATTCCCATGTAAGCATGGCATTTTTCACACCACTCTTCTCCCATAGTGTATTTCTGGCATGTATGCTCTTCTAAATAACATAGTGAATTTTTAACAGGGATAGGTTCCAAACATTCAAATTCTTCACAGCTGTAGCAGATCCCTAAAAAACACACATCAGGAAATCATAAACTGTTGTACAGTGCTAAAGATACAGGAGTTGCTACACGGGAAAGGTGAAACAGAGCTCTTGGTCTTTGCATGTAAGAGTTAGAATTTGTGCTGGGTATCTCCTGTGTCAGGACTGACAAGGAACCATTCACCCCTTCTTCCCGCCCTTCATCAAAGAGAGATTGAAGGCAAGACAAAATGCAAGTCCAGTGGTAGTGTGAGACCATGGGCATCTCCATCTGATGGTGTAGAGTTTGCTTGGTCTCTTCAGCAAAAGGAAGGACTGCAAGTATGGGGTCAAACTACTGCTGGAGGAAATTGGAAGCCCTGGTATAGTTTCTCTCTAGCCAGAGGGCTGCTGCACTTGTGATGGCTCACTGTCTGGGGCAGATCTTGGCAATAAGGCAGGCCTAGCCTTAAACGTTTATGGGCAACTACTGTTAGAAATCTGTTAAAGATTTTTTGGGAAACTGATGCTTAAATGGATGGTAGATGTTGATATGACTTACTGGGATACTCTTTTTGTTTGGTTGGCTTTTTAGGAGCCTTTGCCCTGTGAAATTTCAGAAATTCACTGTAAAAAATAGAAAATGCTGTGATATTGTTGATTTTTCTGGAACTGGAAAATATTCTAGTAATGGTCATTTCTTACTGTTTCTTAACTTTTCTTTCTGTGGCTATTTATATATTCTCCGCTTCAAACTCAGTTTGTAAATATTGACACTTTTGAAAGCTGCTGTGTTATTACTTTTCCTGAAAGTAGGACACTTAAATGTTTAAAAGGTGCTAGAAATTGTATCTGAAAGGTTAAGGTTAAATTTATGATTGATGAAGATACTAGCTTCTGTGTTTATCTTGTGTCTTCATGTTTAACATTTTTCTCAAAGGTTAATGAAACACAGGAACATTGTGAAACCAAGAAGCTGATTTTTGTGGGGGAAAAAAAAAAAGTGTATAGAAAGATCATTAAGGTTGAACTAGGCTTTAAAGGACTGTATCTGTGAAAATGCTTTTTCTCCTTAGACTCTGGATCAAGGGGAGATGGATTTGTTTAGCATTAGGTATTTAGTAGTACTAATAATTCATTTCCCTTCGGTAAGAATTGTTATCAATTGTGCTGTTTGATAGTGGTGAGAAGATTTCCTATTTTCTGTCATAGTCAAAGGAAAAAATATTTTGACCCTGTCAGTGGCAGGAAAATAAACTGTTCAAAAACAAAGCACTTTTTTTTTTTTTAAGCTCTTGTTATGTAATTCCACTGCTGATAATTTCTTTATTACACATTGTCACTGTGGAGGGGAAAACCAAACTTCACACTGATTTACACTGTAGCATTAGAAGATGAATCTATATGCAGTTTTGTTGGAATTACAAGATCACAGGCAAAATGAGTCTTCCTCTTCTATGATGTGGAAACAGTATTTTTGTGCATACCTGACACAATCAAGTTAGAGTTTGATGCTTAATTCTGTAGTCTGGGAACTCTGAAGCAAATATTCTGTGTACAACTAACAGGAAGGAGAAAAAAAGAGACAAAGAGGTTAAGAAAATGAAACCTTTATCCAGGTACATGCAATTCCAAAAAAGATTTGTTCGAGATTCACTAAAAAGTGGGCCTATTGCACAAAACAGGCAAATTCATAAAAGCAACTAGAGGCCTACATATTACTAGAAATGACTCATGAGAACAAAATTTTTTTGGGGAAACTTCATTGTCAGAAAGCCATGTGCCTCCATTTCTTGGTCAAGACAAAGGAGACCACCTGGCTTCAAAGTGTGGCACTCATCAGTCATGATAGGTCAGCTAATGCCACATCACTGAACCCAGTGGCATCCCATGGATGTGGTCACAAACACAAACAAAGGCTTCAGTTTATAAAGCCCTCATATAAGTGCAGAGCAGGAATGAGCTCCTGAAATGCTGATGCTTGTAATCACTCCTCTCCAGCAGAAGAGCTGATTTCCCGTGTCCTTCATGTGTATTAATCATGCGACGATATTATTATAATCATTCTTCATAGTATAAAAGTTCTAGCTTTCCTATATCATGACAGTGGCTGGGTCCATCATATTATCATTGATTCATCTCGCTACAGTGAGACACTGGAACAGGTTGCCCAGAGAGGTTGTGGGCTCCCATCATCACCGGTGAACAAGGCCAGGCTGGATGGGGTTCTGAGTAACCTAGTGGGAGGCTCCCTGCCCGTGGCAGGAGGACTGGAATTAGATTATCTTCCAACCCAAACCATTCAATGATTATATGATTAAATGATGAGTATTTGGTTCAATTTTAGCTCAAGCAGTACTCTAGTAAATACACACCAGCTTTCCCTCTAAACTGGAGAGAGATGGATTTGATGAATGGACTGCTGGATGGATAAGAAAGTAGTTAGGTGGTTGCATCCAGAGTATAGTTGTCAATGTCTCAGAGTCCTGATGCATGTCATAGTTATGTGCTACACTTAATGGCTTGTGCTGCTGAAAGAGCGAGCAATCTTTTATAGTCACGTTCAGATTGTTGTGTCAGTTTGTGTACTGTGAGGTGCTGCTGATTGGAAATGCCTAATCAATGACTGCTAAAGAGCAGATGACTGCTGAAAAGTCACTGAAGCAGCCGCATTCATCTGGGATAAGGCACACCATGATATGGAAAATGTGCTCAAACCTCACTGAATCGCAATTCCGAAGAAGTTATATTTATGATCGCACTTCAATAGGGAACAACTTAATATAAACTTTAACCATACTTATGGTATGCCATAAAATATTTTCATGAAGTGTATACAAGAATATATAATTTTAGATAAGCCAAAGTCTCTGAAACAGGAAAAATATAAAGCTCTTCTCTGAAGAGCTTATTTCTATGAAGTCCTGAAATTTTTCTAGACCATGCTACCATTTTTACTGATCTGTAAAAACAGGTAGAGGAACAGCAACTTGGAGAAGAAATTTTATCTTTGAGAAAACTTGAACCAAGGTTGAGAGCATAGACCAGCTGCCTAAAAATGTGTTAATATTTCTCTGGCAGAGAGGCTTCTTTCTGTAGTAATTGTTTACCCTTTTTTTTTTTTTTGGTGATAGTAATTGGCTAGAGCACAGTCACTTGCAGCTGTTCGACACACTGAGTTCCAGCAGAGATCATCAAGGCTTTGTGTGCATTAAGGTTCTGTTTGGAAACCACTGAGTCTCCAGAGTAGTTTACTTCAGAGAGTACTTTCAGCAATTGGTGGTCCTACTAAAAGAAATGAGATAAACTTATGCTTTTAATTTTTAGTTGAGCAGATGGGGTCTTACTGCGCAATCCAATTTGTGTGTGTGAAAAGAAACCCCAACAACCAGATTGACTTGTGTGATTTTCCTAAATTTTGCCATCTGAACATTTGGAGAACGCATAGTTTTGACAAAAAAAACAAAACAAACAAACAAACAAAAAAAAAAAACCCACAAAACCAACCAAACAAACAACTAAGTGCCCACCCTGCCAGGTGAACAGCTCTTTCACAACATCTCCTTTTTCACTTTTGTGGACAGAAAGATATTTGCATATGAAACACCTTTCTGGAGTGATAGATGTCGCTTATTTCTCACCTGAAATGCTACAAACATAAGCATAAGTTCGTAGGTTTTTCCCTGTCTGCAGAGTTGGGAAAGAGAGCTAATAGAAAGCCATAGCTGAGTTCTAGCATCCTTACCTCTAGTTTAGTTTGTATTCAGAAAACAGACAAACTTTCTTACTGTTCATGGAACTGTGCTTTGCAGCAGCTAACTGCAATGAGCTACCATGTAGGAAACTGAGATCCCTGGCAGGTTATTCATTCAAATGACACAAAAGTTCTAGCTTGAAGTTCAATAGATTATTTCATATTGAGTTATCTCTCATGAAATATTGTATGTGTGGATCTTATGATGACTTCTTTAGCTGTTCTGGTTTAGTTTAGCTGCAGTTTCTTTCAAAACTGACAGAACATCAAAGTTAGTAAGTCTTCATGCTCTTCAACTGTTTGAAAAGGACTGGTGAGACTGCATCTGTGTTTCTTTTATGACTATTGTTTTTTTATTGAGAAAGGAATCTTCACACTGGCACTAATGGGATTCTACAGGGCTCAATTTTAAGCCCAGTTCTCTTCTACTTCTTCATAAACAACTTGAACACAGGACTTGAAAGGATACTAAGTCATTTTACCACTTACACTAAATTGGGCGAAGCTGTCAACTCCCTGGAAGACAGGGAGACCCTGAGGACCTTCAGAGAAACCTCCACAAATCAGAGGTCTGGGCAATCANTGTTGCAAGTTTTTTTTCTTTTTATAAATACTGTAACATAGTATATAGCTTTCCTAACCTGAAATCTGGTAAAAGTGCTTGAAATTTTAAAATACTTGTCTTGACAGAGAATTTGTGTTAAATCTTCTCAGTATGTGAGTTCTTTAAAGCATAATATTTAAAATATTATAAGAGGGGTTTTTTCCCAATTAAGCTCTCCTTTGCATTTCTGTTGACATAATACTTAAAAATTATTTCAAAATAAAAGACAGAGAATATATGTGGAATAATCTTATCAAAAGTCTCTTGTTTAAAACAGAAAAATAAAAAGTTCACAAAATTAATAATTTCTAATAACCTAGATTCAAATTCATAATAATTTTTTTGAAAATGGGAGGTTAGTTTGTGATTTTCTNCCAAGCCTTTAAGGTTTAAAAAGGGCAAGTGTCAGATTCTGTGATGGGGCAACCCTGGATATTCAGACAGAACAGAGAATGAGAGGCTGAAGAGCAACATTGCAGAAAGGGACATGGGGATCTTGGTCAATGGCAATCTGAACAGGAGCCACCAGTGCCCTGGTAGCCAGCAGGGCCAAGCCTGTGCTGAGGGCATCAGGCACAGCATCGCAGCCAGACAAGGGAGGGGATTGTCCTGCTCTGCTCTGCACCGGGGCAGCCGCAGTGCAAGGGGCAGTTTTGGGTGCTACAAAATAAGAGAGACATTGAGCTGTTAATAGAGTGTCCAAAGGGGGGCAACAAAGATGGTGAAGGTTCTGGAAGTGAAGCCATGTGAGGAGTGGCTGAGGCCACTTGGTCTGTTCAGCCTGAAGAAGAGAACACTGAGGGTAGACCTAATTGCAGTCTACAATTTCCTCATGAGGGGAAGAGGATGGGCAGACACTGATCTCTGTGTTGCAAGTTTTTTTTCTTTTTATAAATACTGTAACATAGTATATAGCTTTCCTAACCTGAAATCTGGTAAAAGGGCTTGAACTTTTAAAATACTTGTCTTGACAGAGAATTTGTGTTAAATCTTCTCAGTATGTGAGTTCTTTAAAGCATAATATTTAAAATATTATAAGAGGGGTTTTTTCCCAATTAAGCTCTCCTTTGCATTTCTGTTGACATAATACTTAAAAATTATTTCAAAATAAAAGACAGAGAATATATGTGGAATAATCTTATCAAAAGTCTCTTGTTTAAAACAGAAAAATAAAAAGTTCACAAAATTAATAATTTCTAATAACCTAGATTCAAATTCATAATAATTTTTTTGAAAATGGGAGGTTAGTTTGTGATTTTCTTTTGGCTTTTTAAAGGTGTTTTGCTTACAAAACCATGTCTTTGGTCAATCATTACATGTGCAGTAGTGTGTTTTAATGCATCCCTTCTTTTTGCCTTGAAATTGTGATGGTTGTAATAGCTAAATGTTAAAAAATTTAGAAGGAGTACTTTTAATAAGCTCTGGAAATATTTATTTATACTTAAAAAGGGCTGCAGTCTCAGCAAGAAGTGGTTTGTCTTCATTAAATAAACATTTGGAATATGATGCATAAAAAGCAGATGCTCTCTGCTCACTCAGTCCGTAATTGCTTATGCGTTTCTGCTTGCCATACCTAACAAATACATCTACAGAGAGTACAATGTAAATGAAAGCATGGATTGTCCTTGAAACTGGTATTCCACTTTCTGAGTACATTGTGTTATCTGTAAAACACAAAGCAAATTTTATTGTGCTGTAAAATAGAGCATTTTATATATGTTCCAATTTTTGGAAGGAGTTACTTTTTCTTACCAAGGTGAGGAAAGCAATATCACTTGTTTGAAGTCTGTACAAGCATTTCACAATGCACAAGGAAGAGGTACTACTGCTAATTGCTTCAAAATTAATTGCATTTCCATTTTTTCTGCTTTTTCCTTCCAGATACACACTGATCCGGCAAAGTGATGATCAATAACACTGAAAAGGATTCTGATTCTGGAGTTCATTTTCTTTTTCTTATTGCAGCAGTTTACATTCCAAATCACTTAACCAGAATGTATGTAGTAATTAGTGAGCACAGGGGACTAAATGCCCCAAAGTTTTTTCCTGATGAGTCATGGGTATGGCTTCCATTTCCTATTTCATGCACAGTTAGTTACTCAGGACATTTTCTTCATGGATATACTCACTAGTAACTAGCAGGTTAACAACAGACTAGTTTAATATTGCAGAAAAACCTACTTTTGAGCACCAAAATCCAAGGTTTTTTTCATCATTTTGTTCAATGAGCATACTTGTACAAGGCACTGGTCCAAACTAAAGATTTGTTTTCATAGTCATCTTTTCTGCTGGCAAGTGAACTATCACTTAAAGGTATTGATCTCATATTCCATTAGAGTTTTCCAGGGTTATCCATCCTAGAAGTCCCTGGACTTCTAGGATGGCTGTTGCCCTATTTTGCTCAAGCAAAATGCTGTATAGAGAGGGATTTTGGGTGCTTTGTGAACCCTTGAATGAGTAATTAAATGTCACCTTGACTTAATAATTAATGTCCAAGTGCTTTGGGGTTTTCTGTGATTTTTTATTTTTTTTTTCTCCTCTCGAGGGGGTTAATTTATCAGAACTTATATCTCATGTCATCTTCTGTCCTCATATTAGAGCAAAACCAACCATCAGCTGTCAAGATGCTCAACCGCTATGTGTAGTATTGCAGTCTCTTCTCTCTACTCGCACACTGGCCCTGAAGTGAGGGCAGGGAACATTTTCAAAATAATTGTAACATATTCAGATCCATAAAAAAATTAAGGTCTTTAATTATTTTTTGCTATGTAGAAGTCTGTCTCTAAGAGTATAGCTTGACGCTTAATGTGTTGTGACTGATCTCTACTTTAACTGTGAACTGTGGCTACCTGCCATGAGTAGGCAAGTGAATCTGTGTTGGTTTTGGAGAAGAACTGATACTGTAGTGAGACAGAAAGGTGTGACTGCAATTTGCACCTCTGCATCATTTGCCCAAAGAAGCTGTATTTTCCTTATGGGTGTTTTAGAAAAATGACAAGAGGACACCAGCCAAATGCACTGTTAAGAGATGTAGCAGTGGCACTTCAAGTCAGACACAGAGTCTATAATTCATGCATAAAGCTTTCTTCTTAAACACATGCATTGCAGGGGCCCCACAACCAGCTGAAAATACATGCTGATTTTCAGCCAGAGGATGAGTTGTTTCACTTGTTGTAGTGCTTTTAAATCAGAGCTACTGTGTTTTGGAGGGAAAGGTTACATTTAACCTTGATAGTTTTCTGCCAGACATCCTGGTTGCCATGCAGTGCACATCTGATAGGGAGATGCCACCAACCTTTACTGAACAGCAGATCTAATTCTGCTATTCAGTCTCTCTCATTATTACATCAGTCAGCTTCTTTAGACTGACATTATAGCCTCTGCCTCCATGAGGGCCTATGCTGAATAGAAAGGTTTAGGCAGGAGTAGCATTATTCATCACCACAACTTTTACTCCCATGAAGGCAATCAGAATGTGAACAAGGGAAACAACCTCTGGCCATGTTGAGGAACAGATCTGTGGCTTGGATTTGCTTTATTCCACTATGATGGAGCAGATGCAAAGAGGGCTATTCAAGGCAGCCTTTAGTGAGAGGCATTATTAGGATGCCTAACAACATGGGTAATTTTGGCACTTAGATACTTTAAAAATCCATGCCTGTGTGGATACTGTCACAGACTTGCCAGCTGGAAAAATTGGGATAATTCCTCTGTTTTTTGTGGCTGTCACACAGGTGATTGATTGTGCAAGGAAGCTGGGAGGAAGCAGCTTCCATATGACATCACTGGTCGGGCTGTGAGTTGGAGCCGAGCAGCCCCACTTCATCAGTGGCTTAGTTTGAGGAAGAAGGTTTCTGGCTTGTTTCTTAAAAGGCATCTCCAGTCTTTTACATAATTCAGAGTTACTCCTGTAAGAATTGTTACAATTTTTCCAGCTGGCACTTTACAGTGGGAGAAGTCCTGATGGAAGGACATAATCTGATAAAGTAATGATCTCTGTTTAACAAGTACCCTAGAGGCTGTAGCTACTTACTTCTCTAGCAGCGTGTGGGCTGATTGGCATGCATGTAAGTTGTACATAATGCTGTTTTCCGCATACTTGTGCAGCTGTGCAAAGTATGTAAATTATTCAGACTCACTCCTGGAGCAGGGAGAAAAAGTGTGTTTCATAATACAACCATGTATTGTCACGCACATGCTGTTGGAGAAATGATGCCAACCAAAATATCTTTGCTGATGTCTGCACAGGTGTGCATGTGAAGTTCAATGCCATGAATGTTTGGCCCTTGCTGTATCGCACTTTTCAGATCACAAGCATACACTATTCCTAGGGGCAAACTGCATCTCTTCTCTTTCCATATGTCTAGGCTGCTGGTGAATCCTGCGGAAGTTTATCTTTACATGACAATTTGAAGATAATTTTTGTAATTGTACTAAATACATCTTTAAGACTGTAACACCAAAGGATTTTCTTGACAACTTGAAACAACTGAATAATATATTGTGCAAAACTTTGGCAGAAAATAGTGAGAAATATTCTTGCTATGGGAATCATACCTGATCACTGCAATGCAGGAATAGGGTATTGTCCACCAATATAGCTTTCTCCTTCTGTCTTGTAATGGCAGTGCTTCTTTTGCATGCTGATGTCTAATTGATGCTCTGATTCAGAGCACCTACTTCTCACATAATTAGTTAACCTTATGGTTTAGAGCGAAGAAGTGAGAAAAGGAATATTTACACCTTAAAAGAGTTACGTGTAAGCAAGNGTTTGGAGAAATGAATTTATTACAGTCGCACCAGAGTGAGATAATGACAAATAAATCTTAGAAACACCTTGCCCCCACCCCTTCCTTCCTTCCTTCTTTCCTGGCTTAACTTTATTCCCTACACTTTACCTTCTGCCCCCAACAGCACAGGAGGATGGGGAATGGGGACTGCAATCAGCTCATCACACATTTTCTCTGTAGTTCCTTCCTCCACAAGGGGAGGACTATTCTTTCCCTGCCTTCTGGTGGAGTCCCTTCCACAGGAGGCAGACCTCTACAGCTGCAGAAGGTTGAGTCCTTCCCAAGGGCTACAGTTCTTCATGAACTGTTCCAGTGGGAGTCCCTGTTATGGGGTGCAGTCCTTCAGGAATGTACTGCTCCAGCATGTGATTCCCATGGGGTCAGAACTCCTGCCAGCAGATCTGCTCCATGGAGCCACAGGTCCTGCCTGGAGTGTGGTCTAGAAAAGGCTTTTCTCAGAGCCACAGACTCCTTGGACATCCACCTGCTCCAGTGATCCTCCACAGGCTGCAGATGGATTTCTCCTCCACCATGGACCTCCGTGGGCTGCAGGGACAGAGCTGCCTCACCATGGTTTGTACCAGGAGCTGGACCAAAATCTCTGCTCCAGCACCTAAAGCATCTTCTCCATTCTCACTGGCCTTGGTGTCTGCAGAGTTGTTCCTCTCACATATTGTCATACCTGTCTTCTCCATCTGCAATTGTTTCTATTCAATAACCTATTTTCATGTTAACTGTGTTACCCCAGAGGTGGTAGCACCATCACTGATAGGTTCAGACTTGGTCAGTGGCAGGTCCATCTTGGAGTTATCTGGCATTGTCTTCATCAGGCATGGGGGAACCTTCTAGCCTCTTCTCATACAAGCTGCCCCTTTCAACCAAACCTTGCCACACAAACCAAATATATTCAATCCATTCCCTTCGTGAATCACATATTTAAAAATTATCATTAAAAATTCACATTCGTTCCACAATCTTCACTCGCATNACACCTTAAAAGAGTTACGTGTAAGCAAGACCAATAAATCATGTCTGAAGCACTCCCTTAAACTGAAGTCCACAAATTCACTGAGGGATTTTTCTATACGAAAATGAGGCTGAAGGGAATCCTGTGTATCTATTCTGTATGTCCTATGTATTCTGTTGTAGATGCTCCAAATATTTTTATTACTATCTATAGGAATAACTTGGAATGCGTGTACAAACTTCCTGCATTTTCCTTTGTTCTCTATGCAGACTAGATTATCTAGGCCAATGTCCAAAACATTAGATTTACTGAAATGTGTTTTCAAACATTAAATGTTGTTTTATTTCAGTATTTGAAACAGATATACTTTAATAATGCAGAAGTAAAGGGTTATTTTGATTTAAGAAATTATTTTAGGCATTTTAGAAAAAGAGTAAGTCTGGGACCTTTGTCTTAAAATTGAATAATTATTTTGTAACAGAGCAATTAAAGCAATTCAGCTTAAAAGTACAACATTTGTCTAGAAACAAATCAGTTTTTCACTTACTCTTTAAAGAAAAAAGACTTTGGTGACATGGTGGGTTGACTTTGGTTGAACACTGGGTGCTTACCAAAGCTGCTCTATCCCTCCCCTCCTCAGCTGAGCAGGGGAGAGAAAAGATAACAAAAGGCTCATGGGCTAAGATAAGGACTGGAAAAGATCGCTTACTCATTACCATCACAGGCAAAACTGACTCAGTTTGGAGAAATGAATTTATTACAGTCGCACCAGAGTGAGATAATGACAAATAAATCTTAGAAACACCTTGCCCCCACCCCTTCCTTCCTTCCTTCTTTCCTGGCTTAACTTTATTCCCTACACTTTA
>VXBB01023812.1:148689-214442 GCA_013399915.1 Illadopsis cleaveri
GCTTAACTTTATTCCCTACACTTTATCTTCTGCCCCCAACAGCACAGGAGGATGGGGAATGGGGACTGCAATCAGCTCATCACACATTTTCTCTGTAGTTCCTTCCTCCACAAGGGGAGGACTATTCTTTCCCTGCCTTCTGGTGGAGTCCCTTCCACAGGAGGCAGACCTCTACAGCTGCAGAAGGTTGAGTCCTTCCCAAGGGCTACAGTTCTTCATGAACTGTTCCAGTGGGAGTCCCTGTTATGGGGTGCAGTCCTTCAGGAATGTACTGCTCCAGCATGTGATTCCCATGGGGTCAGAACTCCTGCCAGCAGATCTGCTCCATGGAGCCACAGGTCCTGCCTGGAGTGTGGTCTAGAAAAGGCTTTTCTCAGAGCCACAGACTCCTTGGACATCCACCTGCTCCAGTGATCCTCCACAGGCTGCAGATGGATTTCTCCTCCACCATGGACCTCCGTGGGCTGCAGGGACAGAGCTGCCTCACCATGGTTTGTACCAGGAGCTGGACCAAAATCTCTGCTCCAGCACCTAAAGCATCTTCTCCATTCTCACTGGCCTTGGTGTCTGCAGAGTTGTTCCTCTCACATATTGTCATACCTGTCTTCTCCATCTGCAATTGTTTCTATTCAATAACCTATTTTCATGTTAACTGTGTTACCCCAGAGGTGGTAGCACCATCACTGATAGGTTCAGACTTGGTCAGTGGCAGGTCCATCTTGGAGTTATCTGGCATTGTCTTCATCAGGCATGGGGGAACCTTCTAGCCTCTTCTCATACAAGCTGCCCCTTTCAACCAAACCTTGCCACACAAACCAAATATATTCAATCCATTCCCTTCGTGAATCACATATTTAAAAATTATCATTAAAAATTCACATTCGTTCCACAATCTTCACTCGCATCAACAAAAAAATCCCCACACCAAAATCAAAATATCAAGACAATGCCTATTCCTTCATGCCACTTAAAAAAACAGAAATTCCTCACAATCATACCACTCTAATATTTTTCAGTCCTTGTTTTGCCAGTTACATCTCCCAATTATCCTAATTTCAGGTTCCTCATTCCCAAAATTGGGCAACCAAAGGAACTGTGGTGGGTTGACCTTGGTTGGACACCAGCTGCCCACAAAAGCCTCTCTATTACTGCCCTCCTCAGCAGGAAAAGGGGTCATGAAATAAGGGTTGAGACCCTTGAGGGTCAAGATAAAGGCAATTTATTGAAACAGTGGGGACAGTTCCTTGCATGCAAGCAAAAGAAAAGAAAAAACCCAAAGTAACAGAACTCCCAAATATTTAATTCCCTACTAATCATCAGCAAGCAACATCTGGACACTTCCACCTGGCACTTTCCCCTTGGAAACAAGGCTTCAGCATGAGTAGTGGTTGCTGTGGAAGGCATGCCTTGTTAACAGCAAATGCCTTCTGTATCTCAGCTTTTACATCTGAGCTGATGTCGTATGATATGGATTATCCATTTGTTCTGTTTGGGTCAACTGTCCTGGTTATTTTACTTCCAATGGTTTTGCCCACCACATCCTACTGGTGGGAGAGGAATGTTGGAGAGACAATGCTGATTCTGGGCCAGTGCTGATCAGCAGTAGTCAAAACACTGGTGTGTTATCAGCACCTTTCCAACTACCAATGCAAAGTGCAGCAAGGGGAGGGCTGCTGTGGGGGAAATGAACTCCAGCTCAGCCAGACACAATGCAGGTGAATATCATACTGTAGTACTTACTAACTTTTTTGAAGTTGTGGTTTGTTTCCATCATTAAGTGGCCTGAACTTGAATATTTACTAAGATTTTTATGTAGAAAATACACAAATCTACTTAAAAGAGCTATGTTTTGAAAACCAGTGACCTCCAGATAGAAAGCTCTTATAAAATTGTGAGATATCTGCTGTGTTTCAGTTTTCTTACCAGAGCACTTAGAGTGTTTCCAGTTCTGTTGCCAGGGGCTTTGTGTCCCCTTGTGCAGCCAAACGAGATATTTCTAGCATTTGTTAAAGGCTCACCTACAGAAAGTGAGTGGCAAAGGAAAGAAAATGTCTTAGCCAAGGTTGTACTCCTACTGTCTTTTTCTACTGGAAGTTTGTGTTAATTTAGGAATATCTCTGAATAACAGTGACTTGAACAGATAATGAGAGAAAAAGAAACCAACACCAAAAACTCCTGAGTCTGACTGGTTTAGGTATTATATTTTCCACCTTAAGTGCTGGATCCCTAGAGGCACAATCTATGACCCATTTAGAAGCTTGTAACTCTGCTTATGGTCTTTGAGTCTTAAATATATGCAGTGGCTTTCTGTTGTTTCTCCGGCGGTCCTTTGCAAACAAAACTTGTAAAACTAAGATGGGAATAGTTGGCTTCTCTTTCAGGAATTACTCTGCTTTAGAAATGGTGAGGTAGCATGTTTTCTGCTCCTTCCCTGCACAGGTTTTATAGGAACGAAGAAAACATGTCAGTGTTACTAGCACAATGTTTTTCTCAGCTGTCAGATAGGAAAAAAAAAAAAAAAAGAGATCATGTACCATAATTGGTACCTGAAGACATTTTTTGAGGGGATGGGATGGCTGGGTTAGGACCATGAGGGCTCCGTGGGGACCACTTCCATCCATGGAGAACTGCTGGCAGTTCAGGGGCATCAGACACTTCTTCTTAGCATTAAGTTTAGTCACCAAAATATTCACACAGATAAGAAAAAAAAGCAAAGTGCTTTTGGCCAGGAACACTTGCTGACTTTTCTAAATTAAACCATTACTGTAACTTATTTCACACATTAATGAAATATTCCTTTTGAAATGTTGTAAGTAGTGTGCAACCCAATCAAGAAACTTCATCCGTTTTGTCTTTCTACATGCCATGCCATTCTCAGTATAGTTCGAGATGTAATCTACTGATGTGTCTGAACTCTTGGGTTTCTGATAACTCTCAAATATGAATTCCAAGGGAAGCTAATTTCCTGTGTATAACAACAAGGATGTGTGACACAAAAGATAAATTATATTTATGTTTAGATTGGAAAAGAGAAGAAAACAGGAGATAGCATCAGCTCTTTATTCAAGTTTTTGTGAAATTACTTTTCGTCCTCTGGATCACTTTTTGTTAAAGTAGAATTTAGGACACAGAACTACAGAAAGGTATTATTTTTATCTGAAGTGGAACTCACTGATTTTTTGCATGTGCGCTCCTGTGTTGCAATCATGCAGTCTTTTTATTAAATTTAACAGTGAGATTATCATAGTTATTGTGGGATTTTTTCCTGTTATCAACAGGGTTTAAGTGTATGAAGGAAAGTCAAGAGGTTCCTTAAGGAATATATTAGCAAACTTCAGTGTTAGAAATTTCTTGTCCTTTTATATATTAGTAGAAAATAATTAAAAATGAGGTAAAACTGTTTATAGAATTTTAAACCCTTTAAACTGAAATTTATGTAAAAATTCACTGAAATTATATGTATGTGGTGTATACATAAAAAGAAACTTAAACGTTTGGACCTTTAATGGTATTTAGAAATAAAAAGTATCTGATCAGCCTAAGCACAACATCAAAACAACATATGTGATCAATTTTCGCTGATTTCATGCTGACATAAAAATTATTGTTTAAAGTGATGTGGGGAAACAATATGTGTGGAAATATTCTTCTTCCAGTACTTTAGCCATTGGAGAACACCCTGCAAGAAGAAACATCATACTAAATGTGGCAATTTAAAACCATTTCCATCTTCTGATGCTCTGTTTTACAGGCCTATTCCTATTTCTCCACTGCAAGAATGTAAATTGGGAAGAAGTTTGTAGATGAAAATTTCTTGACAGAGAAATTTCAGTTACAGTGTGCGTTTATGATTGTTGATCTTTATAATATAGTCTCTAAATGTTCCCTGTAAGTATATGAGGTAAACGGATAAACTAACAGTGCATGGTATTTTTGCTCCTAATCTCCAGGAAAGTGGTGATGTTTGTGCTTTTTCTGCAGTTTCTTTTCTTAAATGCTTACGAAGTTTCAGCTGCTGCTTTAAATATGTATGGTTGGTTGGTTGGCTGTCGGTTTTGGATTTTTCTACAAGATGCTCTTGCAGAAAACATTTCCATACGGATGATGGACAAGTTTATGTGTGTATTCACAGACTCATTAGAAGCTATACTGGAAACACAGATCAGGAAGTGAGTAATGCTTTTCATTAACAATGGTGTAGGATTAGATGCAAGGATTCTGAAAGCTCCATTCCTCTTCTATTTCCAAATGCATTTGAAATGCTTAGTGGTTTTTAGTCATTTGTAATGAAGCCAACAGGTTCCATTACTGTGTTTTGTAATAGCAGAGGCGGTTGTATTGTTAGCCATAACTATATTTATTTCTACATCAAGATATTTATTGCTCTTTTTCCCATACCTAGGGGATAACTAAAAATATTCCCTTTAAAAGAGGGTGCTTGTGGATGCACTTTACTCCAGAATGAAGTAAAAAACATTCTAGATTGTTTAATTCCTTAAAATTCTTTGAAGTTATCTTTACACTTATAACTGGATGTTGTATAACATACATGTGAGAAGACTGTCTCAGCATATAACTGGATGTTTAGACAGTCTTCTCACATAAGATATATTTATTCTTTATTTGAATTGAATACTGAGAAGAGATTTTTGTTCAGTATTGGTTAAAGGACCACGAGAGTTTAAGGGTAGGTGATGTGGGTTTTCTCTTGAGTAAGAGGAGGGAGGACATTTTAGATCTAATTGTAGTTTAACATTTAGTCATTTTATCATTTCCTGTTACTGACATTCAAGTAATCGCTCTTGTTCTCTTGGTGCTCTTGAGATTATTTGTACCATGTTCTTGAGGAAAACATGGGATGGCATTTTGCATTGCATGAGTTATTTAATCATCTTTTTGCAACCTTGGTTGGGACTGTAGGATATGGAAGAGGCAGCACTTTGGTATAAAGTTGTAATCAAAGCTCTCTGGCAGCTATTGGGGGGAAAAAAGGGCAATTTTTACATCCTGTCCTCTGTAATCAAAAATCATCTCTAAAACAGAACGATTTACAGAAATTGTGCTTGTAGAGCAGAGACAACAAGTGCTTCTTATCACACCCTGCTTGTGCAATATTAAAAAAACCTATCACTGGAACAGAACAGGAGACATCAAGAGTATTGGCAGTGTCCTAAAATCACTGTCATTAAAAGTATTCTGGAATTTTTGTTTAGATGAACTGGAGACAACTTTGTGAAGCCCTAAAAAGCAGAGTGCAAGACGTTGGCAGGCAAGTCTCAAATTCCTATGTTTCCTTGAACTGCCAGTAATATTTGTGAGTATGTGTGGTTTTTGCTTAGTCTGTTACAATCCCTTTGAAGAGAGAATGACAGTCAGATATGCTGGGCAAATCACTGCTTGTAGTAGGACAGTTTTATAAAGTTCCATATGTGATGCCTCAAGGAAATGTCAGGTTTATCTCTTTTCAAAAATTTGTTTAGTGGCTGGGATCTGAAGTAACTGTACTGTACATACACTCTGGGTGACAAGAAGACACTTTGTGTGCAATAGAAGAGAGGGGGACCAAGTAGATAATTGGCTGCCAGGTAACACAGTGAATGCTCTCTTCTCTTTGCTGCCTTAGACATGCGTCATTCAGCTTGAATTTTATTTCTTTAAACAGTTATAGGATTTTTTTAATGTTTCAGCAACTTGATTGATATCTCTGTTTATGCCTGTATGAAAGGGAAGTACAAAATTCAGCCTCTTCTTGAACATGCAAGTTATTGCACACATCTTAAAATTCATAGCAAATGTTCACACTTGCTTTGTGTGTTTTATCTGTGTTTTGCTGAGAAGCCAAGTGTCTGTAGTTTATTTTGAAAACTCTAAGCATCTTCTCTGTGTGTTTGCTAAGTGTAAACCTGGTTTTTTTGATCATAAAGATCACCTTGCCTATTTCCTCGAGCTCTGTTTGTGAGGCTTCCTTAGTGCCAAAGCACTCCAGTTTCAGATAGTAGAATATTTCAAGCAGCCAAAAAGAGTTCGAGGGGATAGAAATGCCTGTTATAAATCAGTGGAAAACATGATATTTAGTTTCTTCATTACACATGGAACTGTAATTAATTAAAAAAAATAAATACAACTAGAAATGCAATAAAGGCCACTGAAATGCAAAATTACTTCCTACTTCAGTTGTGGTTTTGTATGGTCTTCTTATACAGAGTGAATCCAACATAACTCTAACTAGGATAATCCCCATGGGACTGCATGAGGCATAGAATAAAGGATACTTGCACTGTTGTCAGATTGGTAGAGTATTCTTAGGAGATAATGATAGCTACTTCTCATCTTAAAATAGTTGTAGAAAATAAGTCAGTTCTGATTACAGAAACCATCCACTCCAGCTTCTCTCTGCCGTCCTCCAGGAAAGCACAAGACATAGCTGGAAAAGAAGTTTGGCCAGTCTTTACTATTTTGTAAAGGCCTCATTTATAGACATGAAGTAGAAAGGTTCAGCACAAGTGGAGAAATATGCCAGCTGGCATAGAAGACAGTCTAGTCCTGAAAGACTGGAGTTTCTTTGCTACAAGGTTTTGCTCAAGCCGGACCCTGTAACCTAAATGCTGATTCCTTCTATGTGCCAGAAATTAGGACATAGTGCCCACTTTGTGGCAAAGCAGCTCTGTCAAATGTAATTTCCCTAACTGATCTCCTGGTCTAATAGAAATCACCTGTAACAGCCTCCCTTCTTGGCTGGCCCTGATTCAAAGAATTTGCAGAACTTAGAAACCTAAGGGTTTTATCTCTGAGACTAATAAAGGCTCTGTGACCTGCTGTTAGATTTGTACCTTAAAAAAAGGAAATCAGTGAGCTTCCCACAGCTACCTGAAAACAGAATTATGTAACAGTACTGTTCATGATATATCTTAAATATAGACAGAAGGCAGTAGTCTTGTAAAACAGCCTCCCAAACTAGCAGAGGCTTATGAACTTCAAAGCTATGCCTCTTAATGTTCAGTCTCTGCATAAGTTACATAATGGGCAAATTTCATGTTTGGTGTTGGGGGCATCTATTAAGAATGCACTTTTTTGGCCACAATATTTTTAAAATTTGAGAAAAAATAACCTGTCTGAAATGCAATGTGCTATGCACTGCAGTCTTACCCACATTGTTTCTCCACGGATCACCATTTCTGCCTTTTAAAGTTCCCATATGAAGCATATTCTGGCCTAAACCTGTGTTATATGCATATCAGATTAAATTACAGGCTGCAGTCTGTAACATATGAAGAGTAGAATGAAAGCACTAAAACCTAGAGATCAGAATCTTGGAAATATGTTCATTTAAAAACTGAGCAATTAGCATTTTTTCTTATTTGCATATAAAATCTTCAACCTTCAGAATTATTCATAAATGTTTATAGTTTACAGTATTTATACTGGGAACTTTTTTAACTGATGTACTGTAGCTGCATATTAATGGTGAAAGATTTTATGCCTCTGCAGATTACTGAGCAGTTATAAAGGGAAGGATTGCTTGTGTATGGTATGTACAGCACATCTAACAATGAGAATTAATGCTGAAGTTTTTACATTTCATCTCCAAGTCCTTCTCACAGGGCTGCTCTTGATGTGTTCATCCCTGGTCCTGAGTTGGTGCTGGGGGTTGCCTCGACCCAGGTGGAGCACCTTGAACTTGGTCTTGTTAAAGCACAGGAAATTCTCATGGGAACAGTCCCCGAGATTGCCCAGGTCCCTCTGGATGGCACCCCATCCTTCAGGAATGTCAACAGCACCACTCAACTTGGTGTCATGTGCAAATGTGCAGAGGGTGCACTTGGTGCCATTATATCATCGATGAGGATGCTAAACAGAGCTGGCCCCAGTATGGGCCCCTGAGGGACACCACCCACCACTGGACATGGAGCTGTGGAACAGTGCTCTCTGGATGCAACCATCCAGGCAATTCCTTATCCACCATGGTCCACTCATCAAATCCTTTTCCCTCTAATTTGGAGACAAGGATGTTGTGGGAGACCATGTCAAAAGCCCTACACAGGTCCAGATGAATTATATCCATAGCCCTTCTCTGTCTAAAGGGAGAAAAAAGAAAGATGTCTGTTAATTTCCAAATAACCCAATGTTTAGTGGTTTAGAATCAGAGTGTTTTGATAAGCCATGGAGACCTCAAGGGAGAGGAATAGTAGAGTTTAATACATTTTTTATTTCACAAATAGTGTGTTTCTCTACTGTTTTTGGTACAGCCACATATGCACTGAAGTTATGAGTAAAACAGGAAATTTTTGAATAAAGGGAACATATGTAACTCTTGCAACTGAGTTTGTAGAGATAGGTTTGTCAAATGATACTTCAGACAGACCTGCCAAAAGTGTCAATGCTAACAATGACCATACAAATCCACACATTCAGTAATTTTGTACATGTGACTGCACATCAAAACAGGCTCACTTTTATAATGAATATTTATGGTCTTCAATAATCTGATTAACCACAATAAAATGTAACAACCCGTTGGCTCCATGACCTGGTTATTCTTCATCCTTGCTGTTAATGATGCATTTTAATTGTTATGAATCAATCAGAATTTGTTGGAGGTTTTCCATGTTTGCTCTGTGACAGAAATATAACTACATAAATATATTTTAATATGAATTACTGAAAGCAGTGGATTTATCTAACCAGTGCTTTTCACATTTTTTATAATTTCAAAGGAACTCACAGACCATTTAGAAAGTACTTCCTTGTGGGTTGCTACATGGCGTATACAAGCTCATTTTTGTAAATTACCCATTTGACACCCTTTAAATTGTATTATGAAAACTCCAGGATTCTGAAAACCACAAAATAAAACCACACAATTGTTAGTCAATTGTTTGCATTAATAAATTTTTTCCTTTTCCAAAATTTCAGTTACTACTAACTGATTCTAGAGGACATAGATATCTTGGCTGTTTGTCAACAGGTATTCCATACAGCCATCTGACTAAACTATGAAAAGCACTGAGTTTTGTCAAATGATGTTGCAGTTGTCCATATTGTCCTTTGGAGATGTTTGTCTTCTTTCTCTGCTACACTTTGTGGCACTGGTGGCCTTGTACAAAGTGAGAGTATAAGCACTTCTCAAGTGAACGAGAATAGAGGAAACATGTAGAAGCAAAAAAACCCCCTATATTTAACTCAATCTATATTTTCTTTAACAGAAGAAATTTAACAATTTTTTGTGCTGCATAGGCATGCCCTTAATATTGTCATCATAGTCAAGATTGTTATCTTTGGCCTATTATTTTTTTTTAAAGGAAGGTAAAAATTTCATATTCATCATGACCAAAGTCATAATTTTTGGTCTGCTAGAAGCAGTAAAAAATATTTTCTTTTAAATCACTGAGCACACATGCAGAGAGAAGCAGTCACTTGTAATTACACCTGTTTTGTTCCTGGCTTAAGATATTTTTATAAGTATGAATTTTCACAGTTAGCATGGAAGAAAATTGAAGTCGCCGTGTTGCTAATGACAGCACTGCTTGCTGGTGGAAAGTTGAATTTGTATCTCTGGTAACTGGATGTCAAGCTGCCTGCAGCTGGCCAGGATGCATTACTCATTCTTTTATTATAGACATGAGGGAAAACCTACAAAAAGATGAAGAAAATCATATTTTTCAAACGTAGAAATGGCAGCTGGTCTACAGAGACTGACTCCCAGCGCTCTGTTGAGGGCCTTTCTTGACTACTTAGTGACACAAACAAAGTCAAAGCAGAGAGCTTCCTCTCTAAAAGCAATTTATCTACTTAGTATTAACCTCTGCTATTTTGAGTCTTCAAAAGAAGCTATAAAAGGTAGATGATGGCAAATGTTTTGATCTATCTCTGCTAGTATGATAAAACTCTACTAGATGAGTCAGTTTTAAGACCTGATGGGAAATACCAGCTTCTCTCTATAGAGCTAAAACATTCAAGGCACCCATGAAGGAGCTTGAATACTTGCTTAACTAACTTACTCCACTGTTGTTTTGTTGTGCTTAAAACACCTGCCACTTTGTAAACAAAGGCAGTATATTCCTCAGGGGGAATTTCTTAGCTTTAGATAGTGGGTTTTGGCTAAGGAAACAGAAAGCTTTAGTGCTGCCAGCTGGACTGGATTTGACATACTGTGTTGCATAACTTTTGATGCCTTTATGCATCAGACTGCTTTCCAGGGCAGTTAGGAAGTTTGTAGAGTGCTTTTAGATGTTCTACTGGGTATATAATAGTACAGTTATGAAAGAAGCTACTTATCTGATGTCAATAGGAACATATAGACATCTGTGCTGGTTTTGTACGGAAGTGATTTTTCAGAGCCTGACACCACTGCAACAGCAAAGTGTATTCGCAAATAAAAATTTATGCTGTTTTCTAATCACACTGTCCATCACAGCAGCTTCAATACATGCTTTGACTCTCCTTAGAAAAACCTGTGATCTGGTCTATAAATTCTTTAGGTTCAGACATCTCTTGTAGTATATGTAGCATTCAGTATAGGCAGGCCATTATCTCAAAGTGTCTCTCTAACTACTGCTTTCAAACAAGCAATTAATATTGAAACACTCATTATAGACTTAAGGAAATTCATGAATAAAAGTAGATATCAATAGATAATTATATAATAATGGAGCACAGTAGCTGGATTTGAAGGTAGAAACACTATGAGTTGGTAGGATTCTTTAGTGATAAATGAAAGTTGCAGTTACTTTCACAGGGGTGACTGGATTTGTGGGTTTTATCAGCAATGCTACACATTCCACTTCCTCTGAAACAGATATTAAAAACAGTCATTAGAATCAAGCATCTGTTAAGATACGATCCATGGAGAACAGATAAAATTGTATACAGTAAACAAAGTTTAAACACATTAATTTTAGCAGTTTAACAAGCACAGACATGTTTAGGTCCCTTCACAATATGCAATTTACTTGAAGCTCAAGAGTGGGTTTCATGGGTATTTAAGTTAGGCATACCTCTTCTCTATTAAATTAGAATGAAATTGCTTCCTACGACTAAAATGCTACCCCAGGGTGTAAAATAATGTAATTTGTTTTGTAAACAGATCAAACGGCCTCTATTAGACAGTGATGACTGGGAGAGAAGCAGTATTTTATTGACATTTGAATGTGTACATCTTCCAGTCGTGATATTTAATCAAAGAATGGATTCAACAGCAACAGAAACTTTCCTGTCAGGTGCATTAGCCACTGCAACTTCTAAATGCAAAAATCACCTTTCTGTCTTCCTGTTGTGATGTGTAACATGAAGGATCTAAAAGAATAAAAAGTGGAAGAATGTGAAGATCAAGGAAGCTCAGCAGCTGTGTGGTCTCAGGTAGTAAATTCAGACAGTAAATGCTGGTAAGAATTTCCTTGGTAAAAGACTTGGGAGCAATGAAGAAGAGGAGCACTGCATGGGAAAGCACTGCTAGGAGTGTCTAGTGAATTTCTGCAGGGTTTCTTTAAGGTTTTCATGTTACATTCATGATTGTAAATGTGTTTGCTCCTATGTGTTTAGGAGCAAAATTTTGATTCTCACATCCAAATTCACATAACACCATTCTGTCCCCAGTAAATTATAATAGATTATTTTATTAGTTTTCTTCTTGAAATTCTTTGGAAAAATTATGCTCTACCCTTATATGTGAAGCACAAGTCATGACTGCAAAAATACCTAGCATTTTAATATTGAGCAAGTCTGGTAGCAACCCTATGAAATACTCTCCAGCTGACATCTGGATTGCACGTATAGAGTCCTTGGGCTGAGGATAGAAGTAAACTGTGATTAGATTTTAGCCTCTTTGACAGCTCTCTCCTTCTGTCTCTTGGTTATCTCCATCAAGCACTCTGAGTCAATGCTGAACTGTGACAATACTCCACCAGCTTAAGCACAAGAGTTGTTACTGCGTCAACCCTGAGGGCATTTTGGTGTTCAGGGACATATGCAAGTTGAAATAGGCAACATATAAGATTAATAAGGACTTCATACAATTGTCCTCTAATTTCAGTTCAGCAAAAGAGGTAGAAGGGAGAACTATAGGAAACTGACTTTCTCTGGCTGATTTCCTGGGCTATGATCAGAGATTTTAGAAGCATTGTGTCCTTCTGTTAGTGAATCATAATATATCTATATGTTTCAGTCACTTGGAATTTTTTTATCCTGGCCGATCCTGTAGCTTAATTTTTGCTAGGACCATTAATCCATTTATCTCTTCCCCAGGAGCTGGGAAGTGCTTCTCAGTCCTCCAGTCCTTTCTGTCCGGAGCTATGAGGGAATAATCCCATCTTTCTTTCTCTGAAGAAATAGAGACAGGACACCCTTTGCCCAGCTTCCAGTTATTTCTTTCTGTTGCGGTTTAACTCCAGCTGGCAACTAANAAATATGAGAAGGAGCGTGTGAGAGGAATAAAACCCTAAAAAGACAAGTGCTGCACAAAGCAATTGTTCATCACATACTGCCTGATATCCAATCCATCCCCAAACAGCAATTGATGGTGCCTGGCCAAATCACCTCAGTTTATATACTGGACATGGTGTTCTGTGGTGTGGAATATCCCTTTGGCCAGTTCAGGCCAGCTGTCCTGACTGTGTTCCCTCACAGCTTCTTGTGCGTGTGCTCACAGGCACAGAACGAGATGCTGAACAATCCTGGAGCTACAACCAAGATATCAGCGAGCAATCAGCGTTCTCATACCAAATCCAAAGCACACCACAGTACTTGGAACTAAGAAGAAAGTTTTCTGTCCCAGCCGAAACCAGGAGACACTTTCTATGGCTAGGCTGGCTCTCAAATTAAAGTGTAATCATGGATTAAGACATCTGCTTGTTACATCCTTGAGAGTCATATGAAGCAGAGGGCAGAAAAAAGATAATAATAACGCATGAGGATTTGCAATTTCAGGGGTCAAGTTAGTATTTTTAACTTGAATATAGGTTCACAGGCTTTTCACAACTCCTCAAACTGGAAAAAAGTCTTATCAATTTAGCCAATTTGCATTTGGAAATTGGAATAGAATTTCCAAGGTTACTGTCAGGCCAGCACCCCTAAATGTCTGGTGAGGAAAAGGTAAATTGAACCATATTGTTAACAACCACAACAGCATCAAAATATGGGTATTGGAGGCAATTATGCATAATTACAGAATAAATAGGAGGTTGTCCTTTGGATACTTCAATTTCCCGTATTCACAGTTCCTCAGAGTGAAATTTAATTTTCTTGAGTAATGTTACATGGGTTGCTGCCTTCTCATGTTGAATAAACTGGGGGGAGAGTTAGGGTATGGGGAGAAACAAACATGGGGGCAGTTGGTAGTGATCTCTGTGGTTCCTGGTTCATTGCATCATAAAAGCAAAAGCAATCTAAATAGAAATATGTGTAGTCACTGCTTCATGAACACTTTTATGAAATCCCATGGTTTTCAGGAGGAAGAGCTATGAAACAGAGAAGTGTTTCCTTATGGTGTTTCTATCCCAGAGTTCAGTTTCACTGGATTTTGGACAATTCAGCAGTAAGAAATGCCAGCTTGTTCTATCATTCTTCCTCCAATGTTTGGCAATCTCTCAAAGCATCAGAGCATTTGAATGCTGAGACGGAGCTTGCACCACTACTGATGCAAGCTGAGAGGTCTTGTGCTGGAAACAGCTGGAGTCCTATGGCTGCAGTCATGAGGCCCCAAGAACGCAGGGTTTCCAGACATTCCAGGTCCATGTAGCTTCCAGACCCAAGTAATTCAGTCCATCTGAAGCTGCAACAGTTTTATTGCTAGGTTCATTTTGTAGTGCTTGCTACAATCAATTATTTTGCCTTCTGATGAAAAATGTACAGCACATCTTTGAAAAATATATTTAAAGTAGCAAAATCCAGATCATAATGGCAGGGAAACAAAACCTTGAAAGTTTACTACGAGTTCACTTGCTCATTAACTCCACTGTCACATCACACTTTACCCTAATAAGTACTCTGTCTCACTGTGCTCAGAGGCACATAGGATCATAAAGAGTCTTGAATAAATGTGGTTTCCTGATTTTAAGTAAACTTTTCAAATGGTTTTGAAATTTTAATATGAGGATTTATTGTCCAAATATATAATCCTTATAAACCAATATCCAAAACACAAACATACTAAAAAGTACCCCTCACTTAAGCACATAATTCTCATCATATTGTGGTATGTATCATTGATATATGATACTTGTCCTTGTCTTGGTGCCAACACAAGTTTTCTTTGGAAAGCACCAGCCTGATTCATGGACATTACTGCAAGAAATATTGAAAAAAACATGTCATCAGATGTGAGAAGACTGCAAGGCAGTAAGGTTTAATTTTGTTCTGAAATGAACAGTGACACTGAGGATGCTACAAGTGTTTGTTGTGTATGCCAAACAGTCAAACCAAATAAAGGCAAAGTGTCTATGCAGAAATTGGCAGACATTTTTTTCCTAGTAGGAGAAAGCTGTACACGTGTTAGACAATTAGAAACTATTATAGACTATTACTGTCATTTCCCTCTGATGACTTACTAAACAAAATATTATCGTCAAAAAGGCGAGTGAGTGACAAAAGGTCAGAGTTTAATGAGCACAAATTTAAGGACCCTGTTGTGGAAAACACTTTCAGCTGCACAGTTGCCATTCCCTGTAAGCCCTGGTCCCACAGAAAGAAGAAATGCTGTAATTTAGAGCTGTTAAAGCTGTAGAAGGGTGCTGATGAGGCATGAATTGTTTGAACACATGGGTGCCATTAAAGGCAACTTTGAGAACATTTGCAATAACCAAATAAAAAGAGACAGGAATGCTGTACAGGCAAATTTTCCGGGAAAGACACTAGAGTGCCAATTATTGGACTGGTTGATGTCATTGTTCCTTTTGTTGTGTACTTTCTTTTGTTCCTTCTACTCACACATCATCTTAATGCTGCTACCTAGAAAACTTGAGAGTTCTATGCTATTAACGTATCTTAGCTAAGGTGTTCTGGAGTTTCAGGACTATACTTGAGCGTACTGCACATCACAGTTGTGTTTGTTGCCCCATTTTTGCAAGTGAAATGAGATTCAGGAAGTACATTCATCCATCCATTGACACAAAACAAATACTTTTGTAGCTTATTTATTTGCCTGCATCTTGGCAACAACAAACAAATTTTCTGTAAAAATAAACCGCATAGCACAGGAAATTATCTGGGGATTATATTTATTTACAAAATCTTTTGGCTTGTAACATTTTTGAAGTGTGTTTGATGAACCTAGTAAGTCAAGCACAGTCTGTAATTTTAACTTGCATCCTCATTTCACCCAAAGAGTACTTGTGGGTTACTCTCACTGCAAAAGAAACAAAAATGAAAAGTATGACTTCAAATATAATCTTTGGGCATAGAACTCCTTATTGAAGAAAAGCTACTGTTTTCTATTGCAATGCCATATAAAGTAGCTAAGATACACTTGAATTGATTTCCTGAACCAAAATAAATATTATTTATTAAAGTCTCTAAATCTTGTTATCCACCCAATTATTTTGATTTTATTTTTCCGTGATGAAAAGGTTTCATTTGCTGCCACTGTCTCTGTGATCCTTGTTTCTTCTCCTCCTGTTCCCAACTTTTTGCCACTGTTGAGCAAATAATAGGTAATAAATGGAAAAACTCAGTCTATGTCCTGCAAGCCAAAAGACTATTAAAAACCTTTTTCTTCAGATGGTAGGGATGTTAAGAATAGTCTTAATATTTAAAACTAATTCAAACTCCCCTGGTTTCTGATTTTGTAGCAAATTGATATTGGCTCGTTTAACAGTAGTGAACAGAACTCTTTTTGCAGGCATATAGGTAGGTAGGTATTCTAAACATATGCAAACTTAAATATTTCTTTGGTATGCAGTCTTGACTGAGGCATACCTGTGTTTGCAGTTGCAGATTCCACACCCTTGCAGTGGTGTCTGTTTGTGATACTTCTCTCCACTTCTATGCACAACTGAATCGAGTGTTTTTAATAGGAATGTCTTACACACCATGTGGGAAAGAAGAAAACCCTTTTCTTGTGAGCAGAGAAACTTCTACCTACCAGTATCTTTTTCCTCTGGATGCATAACACAGTGGCCACAGTGTGAGATGAGGTGGTGGTGGACACTGGTGTCTTCACTTCAGTAAGACCACGCAGAGCCCATCTGTCATCTTGGGCAACTCCATTGCCAAGCTGCTTGGGTTTGAAGATGAACACAAGTAAGTGTGTGTTGCACTCCAGTAGGCAACCTGTAACTTGTGATTATTAGTACTGTCACTTTTGTAAATATATGTTCTCTAATACCTGTCTGAACTGAGATTTAGACAGTGGAAAAGTTTGATTCTTGTGGACATTATACCTTGGATGCTGTAGCACACCAAGATTTATCCCACTACATACCCCCTCTGATCTCTCTTAGGAGGTCCTAACAAATCCAAGACAAATGGTAGCCTGGTTGTGCTAATCATGCACCACTTTTCTGTTAGATGTTACTTTTGTGAGACACTAGATACAAATTGGGATAGCTGTTGTCCTCTTATGTCTTTGCATGGACATAATATCTTACATTGCTTGCCTTATCTAACTGTAACTCTTTAGTGTCTCTTTAATTGGTGATACCTTATGCATAAAGGTATTAGCTGTGTCCCAGTAAGTAGTATTTGATTTTGGAACCAGCATGATGTTTATGATTAGGCACCAAACTTTGGCACGTACAAGGCAAGGACTGCATTGGTGGCAGTTTTAAAGTCCTGTGCCTTATTCTTGCACTGCTTGCAGTCTGCTGATTTTAGTTAGATGTGATGTTGTGCATAAAAACTGTGTAACAAAGACCGACTGATTAGCTAGAATACCCCATTGTGATTTTTCTTTGATTGACTTGGTGACTCCTACTTCCTTCAACCAGTTACATAGGTGCAAACAATCTTATTTTTAACACCAAAAGAAACATTAGATAATAGCTTGTCTTTCAAAATTCTCTTTTTCCACTCAGCACTAAAAAGTCCTCATCTTGTAGCAGAAAGATGTCAGGTACGTGCTGTAAAATACTGAGGATAAATCAACACACAGTGGAATGGTGTTAAAAGTTTATGAAAACCAGCAGTGTTTTAGTGGACTGAAGAGCAACTCTGACAATGCAGAACATCTCATAAGCTAACATTTGTTCATTTCTAGAACATAATTGATGCATGAAGGAAGTTATCAGAAACCTATAACTAAAATAATTTACAGCTGCCTTCTAAAATGCCAATTTTTTTATTTATACTTGCCAAATCCATGTGTTGTAGAACTGTTTCTTTCCATACACTGTCTGATAATGGGACAGAGTCTTTAAGTTCACTTGTTAAGAGAAACTTTAAAAACTTCTTGCTTTTATTCATGATAGGGGAGCTGAATTCTGTTTCAGTACTTTGTATATGTCAGATTAACCTCATAGTGCTCACTGAAAAAACTGCATTCGATATGTGGCATCATAACTGAAAGATAATTTTGTCTCTGGCCACCAAGAACATGATGTGTCATGAAACAAAGCCAGTAAGATGATTTTGTAGAAACAACCTCTGGTTGAAGCAGAAATTCAGGAGAAATCCAGAAGGAGGCAAATGCCAAGTGAAGCTTAAGGTCTTCTATTTTGAATTTGGGTCATATTTGTATACCTAATTTTCAAATAGAACATTGCTGAGAAAATAATATGCACAGAAATTTCCAAATAAATTGTTCTGTCCTTTGCATGTGGTTATACTTCATGCTAAGTGGGTTGGACATATGTATTCTCTATCAATTTTCTGGGGACTGGATACCTGTTTTAGCAGAGAGACAGAGGGTATCTTCAGGAACCTTGCTGAGATGGAAAAAAATAGGCAAAGTATCAGCTGATAATAGTGATATCTTCTTTTGCAAAGTTTATCATGACAACTCTGAGAGTAATTTAGGACTTCCCCTACTTTGCTTTTACAGTAGAAAAAAAATGTCACAGGGTGGAACTGTGGCAAATTTTCTTGTAATGTAGCCTGACTATTGAGTTTTTGTACTGAATCTGCAAACTGTTTTCCTTGGTTTTATGAATATTGACCTAGAACAAATTAATTACATCAATGTCTTGTGTCCTGTCAAATACTCATTCAATGCCCAAGCAAACTTCCGTCTGAAGCAGTGTTTATATAGGTAAGCATCCACCCACAAAACCAAAAGCCATGCATGCCTTCTCTGCACCTCTCTGGGTGATGTTTCTTTTATAACATTTTTCTTCAGCGACCTTCTGCTGCCACCTGCCTCTGAAGGATTTTCATAAAATCTGCAATTGAAGAATTAAGCTCAGAAGAATTCCCTGTAGTGACTGGAGAGCTGGCATTGGAGATTAACTAGTAAATCTTTTAACCAACAAAAAAATAAATGTTGCATCTTCAAAGTACAGAATTACTACCTGTAATTAATAAATTAATAAAGATGAAATATGATATGACAGAAAGACCACCAACATGGGTGTGAGTTTTGAATGGCTATTTTTCTGTGAATTTGTGTAAGCTCTGAAGTATTAAAAAGCTGATTTCATTACATTCCATTGTAATGTAAACTGTAATATATATGAAAGGCTGATTGATCTAGACTTTCACGTTTGAAGCATGCATGAAATATTTCTAGCCTATTTTTTCCTTTTATAGAGACAGAAAAATTGTCCACAAGTGATGAAGGAGTAAAACTAGTGAGTTAGCACATGGCAGTATGCCATCTGTCTGCCTCAGGTGTTCAAGTCCCCTGCTCTGTGGTATTCAAGGTATTCTTGAGTGTGCCAAGAAATGATTCACTGTAGGTACAATTGCAGTTACAGGCACATTAGTTCAGCAGTAAGACTGTTCTACAAAGAGTTAGTGCATTTAAATTCCTCTGTGATAGATGGTTGTGTAGCCATAACAGAGAACATGCAAAAAGGTTTTTGTAGTCACACCAAAAAATGCCACAGTACAGAAACACTGAGAGTCAACACTTCTCAAGTGATAAGAAGAATGAGAAACAGATGTGCACATACACAAACGCAGACATACAGACCTTGGAGGATGAGTTGTTGATCTATCTATGATTTGATATGCCTGAGAGATGCTGCCAAAGCTTCTTCAAGTTCAAGTAGCTATACTGGATAGAAATGCAAAATATAGATGGAGGAAATTCATCTCTTGCAATGTTGGTTAGAACGGCAGAATCACTGGATTTGACAAAATATTGAAGTGTGTAGATCTAATTTTCACCAAGCCCTGTTTTACCTGCAGGCATCCTAAATAACTTACCTAAGAGTTTTCTGGAAGTAGTTTGGTGAGGAATTATTTTCCTTCTGCTCTGTACATCATCTGAATGACCCTGATTGCACTTTTTTGCTGCTTGGTTGGTATCTTTTGTTGGTTTATTTTTGTTGCTGTTAAGCTATTTGGCACTACAAGGCTTTGTAGTTTGACAATTTGAATGACTTTACAATTATAACCCAAACACTTAATGCCAGTCCATAACGTGTCCTGGATGAGTGTAAGATGATATAACATATAATGTGTGTGACATATTAATATGTGTGATGTATATGTGAATGTCCCAGGAAAAGTGCCTGTAAACCTTGTTCGTATGCTGTCATCTTTACCCAATGCCTACTTGTATTGGCTCCTTCCATGTGAGATTTATTACTTCTCCTTTTCTCTCATTNTTCTTTCCTGAATCTGTCATCTCTCCAGAGCGGCATGAAGTTCTGGTCATCGGGTATTGTCCAACTTATTGTGCTGAGGAGTGTTTTTGCCTGTTTAATAAACAGGGTTCTTTCCACTTCTCTCTGAGGAGGGTTTTTTTCGAGCCCATTGGGGGGAGGGGAGGGAGTGCCCCTTAGGAGGTTTCTTCCCAGATTTGCCCTAAACCCCTACAATAAACTTCCTTTTTCTTTGTTTTGCCATGTTTCTCTGCATCTGACAATTCAGGATGACCCTTACCTTGTTGGCCTGAAAAGCCATGTCTTGCTCAGGCATCTTTGTTCTGCATTGTATACTGATTTCTTCAATGAATAAAAAATCCTTTTTTGCAGGTATTTTGGTGTGACAGGAAAATCATATAGTCACATGTGGTATAAAGTCAACTGGTTAAAGGAAACACTGGCAGATGTTCTACCTGGACCACTTTTTAACTGCTGCTACTTCAGATAGAATGGGTAGGTGCTTTCATATGAGTGCAACAGATGATCAAACAATTCAAACCTTACTAAGCTGATTGAATTGTTGATGATTAAGTAAGTCAACCCAGGCCACCAGGTTCATATATCTGCCAGCACTTGGTGTGTTAGCAATTCTTTTCTGGATTTGAAGAAAGCCATGCAATGATCTTTGCAGAACAATATGTAACCACTTTTCCTCCCACTTTGGAAGAGAGTAAATTCCTGCAATAAATCCACGCAGTGTCCTGTTCTTCCACTGGCACATTGGCAGATGTCCATCTGGCAGTTGGTCCAGAGGATGCTGATTCTTTATTGAAAAAGGGGAAGATGAGGAACACAGTGACTTATTTCCTTTTGTCGCCCTCCCTGTCTATATGTTTCTTTGCTTTTTAAAGTTGTGTGTTATTGGGGTGGCAGGGAGAGAGGAAGAACATGAGTTTTAGCATGTTTTTGGACATCTATCAATCAAGGTGTACCTAGATTTTCACTAGAGACCCTCAGCCTTTGAGTCTGTCAGCTTTGAATTTCTTAGCTCCTCTTGTTTTCTTCCATGACAAAACCACTGTGCAAGTACCAGTACATCCTCATATTTTCACTGAGGAAGACTTTACAAAATATTTTTTTACAAGTTTGATTGAGATGTTTTCCTGAGGGATGTTATTTATGTTATATTAGTGGAGTTTCAAGCTACTCTGTTTAGAGGTTCTGGGATATTTTTGTTGTGTGTCTGGCTTTTTTGCATGCCAGGAAAAGACATAGATTTAAAGTTTGCTCAGAAGAGTATGTTTTTGTCTATTTTATGCCCAAGAAAGCAGTGACTCTTTGGAGTGGTTGAGAATAGGATGAAAACAGTATATTTATACTTTTGTAGAACATCCCTGTAAATATAAATACAAAATGTTAGTTTCAGGGGATTTATATATGAGCTTTGATAGCTTAATAGAAAGAAAAGTATCTCTTTCCTCCTTGAAAGGTGTAGAGAAAGGAGGCTTAAAATAAAAACTAGGTTCTTCTCTATTTAAAATCTGTATTGCCTAAAATATTATATCCAGGCACCACTTTTGTTTCATTCCCGTTGACATTTCATTGAAAGAGGATTTTTTTGTCCTCTCTGCCAATAAATTCTGACTGCCAGTCCAAACCATGAAACAGAGAGGAAAGAAAGGGATTTCTTATAAAAGCGGTGTGGGAGAGCTCTATGTCTCCTGTGATATCCTTTTGCATCAGTCATGCAGAGTGCTATTGACATTTGTGGGATGAAAGCAAACATCCTGTCAAGGGAGTATCCGAAAGATTTGTTTTCATGGATGGGCTATTCTTACCAGACACCTTCCATTCAACTGCAATGATATGAACATTGATAGCTCTTTGCCAGAAACCCACAAACCTCTGTCATTTGACCTTCATTAGAGCATTAAATGTTTCCAAGACTGATACAGCCCCTTCTGGGCTATATCATCAATTTTCTACATAGATAGCTGTATGAGCCAGCAGCAGCCGCCATGAAGTCTGATTATTTTCATCCAATTTTCTCCTCTTCCATCCGAGATAGACTGCCTAGGATCTTCTTATAACCACAGCAGTATCTTTCCTTAGGTCTCTGAGACATGTTTCAGGTTTGACATTGAGCTGATATTTTTCTACACCTAGAAAAGAAAAATCATGTAGGGAGCTTGTTTCCCTGTACTGCTCCTTGAGCATGCCATTAGTGGGATTAATGCAAATTTTACATTACACTTTCAGTCTTATTTTATCTTTGCAACATACTACAACTTAGATAACAATGGTGTCAAATCAAATTAATTTCCCAGATATTTTCCAATTTTGAACTTGTACAAAGTGTATTTGGTGAGAGAACATAAGTGTATCAAGGGATAATATCTATGTCTGTAAAGCAGGATGGGTGGTTGCCATAGCAGCAATCAATCCACTAAATAGGGAGTAACATGAAATGATTCAAACTGATTTAGGTCAGGGAATAATCCTTCATAAAAGGACAAACTTCTCTCTGACTTTTTTTGCTTTTGTGAATTCAGTTACAATGCATATTGAGAAAATGCTTATTTGCCACAACAATTGTGTTAGGACTCAAGAACCCTTGAATACAATGAAGAACCAACTTACAACACTCTTGGAAGCTCCAGTGTCAGCTGAAAAGAAGTGTAGATAAAGATGTCTTGCTTGTTTTATGTTATTTATGCATTCCTTCCTCTCTAGCTGATTAAAAAAAACCAAAACAAAACATTCCCAAGATGTTACGTGAGTGCTCCCCTCTGTTAGAAGTTGGATGAGCTCACACTGAAATGTTTGTCTGCCCTGAACTGTGGGAGTGGCTGCTTGCCTCTAGAAATGTCAGTAATATTTTTGGTAGATATCCACATATGCATGTGTGTGTGTGTGTGTGTGTGTGTGTGTGTGTGTGTGTGTGTGTGTGTGTAGACAAATTTTTAAGGAGATTCTAGAGAAATTAGGTTGAATCACATTGAAATCAACATGTCTCCAAATAAATAACTGCCCCTGCCTCTTTATGTAATTCTAGGGATGTGAGTACTGAGGAGCTGTTGATCATCTTCAATCTCACTGTGATTTGGATGCAGGGATTAGTTCTACCATTGTGCACTTCTGAATGAGCAGGAGGTGTCCATGAAAACAGGCTTCAACTCCTGAGCATTTGGCTGTGATGTGACATCATTGGACATGATTGTAACATTGAGGTCTGGTGCCCAAAGTTCAAAGCAGAGGTAAATAAATGCGATTTTCTGAAACCTCAGCAGTGAGGTGTTACTGGTTATAGAATTAGGTATCACCTCCTTTATAGGGAAAAAAATATTGTCAATACCTTTAGATTGTGGAAAGGAAGATTGATGAATTTCTTGGTCAGTCTTTATTTGCTATTTAGATAGGGAATAGAAACTTAACAAGAACAACTTCTCACTGTAGTAGTCACAACTATAGCAGTAATTGGGGGAAGTTGAAGCTAAATAAACTCTGATTAAAACAGTACATACTGTTTGGGCAATGACAAAATCAATCACAGGAATAATTTGTAAATTCCTGCATCAGATATTCCATCATAGTGTGTTTTACATAAAGACCGTACACTCCTCTAGAGAACATACTTAAGTTATGGCCTTGCTACAGAAATTGAGATGATAGGCCTCATAATCTCAGTATGCCATCTACAGAAGAAGGGTTAGACCCTTCTCAGCCCACATCCCCAAGGTCTGCTTGTTCACACTACTCTACAAACCAAAAGCAGCCAGCACTGCACAGAAGAACCCATTCTTCATCATTCCTGTTGTGGAGAAATTTCTTGCTCTGCTTCAGCTTCCTTGCCAACTTAACCTCAGCTCAAGGTGAAACCCATTGATTGTGGTGATGTTTTTCTTTTTATTTAAGCTAAAAACATCTGCCTGTTGTTGATTTGGCAGTTACTGACTTGGGTCACAATGACTCAAGATCTGATGACTATCAGCAGTGATTTTAGGCCTGATTGACCTGGTTTGGTATGAAACCACTGATGTAGAGTGCAGGCTGTGTCCCTTATCCCTTATTAACTGTTCCCACAACCATCAGTACCACATGCTGCTTGCTCTTAGTAATTATCAAGTTTTGTATCATGGCATGACTGTGGTGTACTTTTCCATGTGCACACATAACAACAATACAGTAAAGTGAAGATTTATTCCCTAGGTAATATGTTTTCACAACAGCAGTATTCTTTAGTACTATTCTCTTTGGTAGCCTGAATCAGAAATTCAATTTAGGGCAAAGCATGGTATTTGAGAGCACCCCTAGCTCATTTATTCCCCCTGTCCCTATAAACTGCCCTCCATAACATTTATTTCTGAATGCTCTGGTAACGTGGTGAATTTAGTGGTGTGATAAAATTATCTGGGTTTCCAAGTTACTGGTAGCAGTCTTCCTGGCCACAGACTCCCACAGTGCAAGGTTTGTGAAAAATAGTGCCTTCTTCCAGCATCTGTGATGATGGCTAAAATGTGAGATTACCATATGAAAATTCAGCCTGTGCTTTTCACCCAGTTCTGGTGATAAGGTTATTATTTTTTTTTACTCCGTCATTTATGTTTACCTGCTCATGTCTCTATTTATTAATTTATATCTAAAAAATAGCCCAGGGAACATAATCTCTTCCTTGGTCAACTCAGCATTCCTTCCCTATCCCTCTTTATAAAAGTGGGAGGGCTTGCAAGAACTTGAATTAGAAAGGTTTGGGGTTAGTATCCCCTGTCTATGATGGGGAGATTTGTTTGGCCAGTGCTCTCACCTCTCTCATTGCTGAGTCCCACATCCTGTGCTTCAAACATTTTCATTGTCCTTGCCAACTCAAGTCACTCTCTCAAAACTGTTCATTAAAGTTGTTAATGCAAAAGGTAACAGTGAACTATTGTCCCAGTGAACACTAGAGAAATCCTTTTGGGGGATGATTTTACTGGCATTAGCCTATGGGGATCAAATCTTTTTGTTCTTGACATTCACAAGCCATTTTCCTGCCATTGCTGTGTCCACTGTATGTGAACAATAATTTACCTCCTTACCTGGACCTGGTTAGCACTTGTCTCCTTATCCTACTATTTTATTGATTACCCTTTGCTTTGTTGTGATAGGTGACAGAAATCACATTGTAAAAAATTTGTTTCAGCTCTGCGATCTGAATTCCTGCAAGGCATTAGGTGTTTATCAATTGACTACAGTTATTTTTCTGTTATTTGAAGAGCCACTCTTAATCCTGACAGTGAAAAATTCTGGTCTTCTTTTTTTAATGTGCTATTTGTTTGCCTCTGTCCCTTCCCCATTGCTTGGAAAGCAAAACAAAATCTTGACTAGTTGCCTGTGGAGGAGGAAGAACACAGAGCTATTTTTCTGAAGTTCCAGAAGAACTTGTAAACAAACCCCTACTTTACTGAAGTTTTTAGTCCTGACCCTGGGGGGTGAGGGGATGGATTGGAAATCTTCCAGGAAGGTCTTGCAAACCAAGGCAAAACAAACTCTCATTTTTTCTAATATGCAGGTAGGTCATGCAAGCATTAAATTTCCTCACTGTGAAGAAAATTACCTGTCCACAAAAGTAGTATCTTAATATTTGAAATTGAAGAATAGTCAGAGATTTAGAGCTTATCATGAAGATCATTTGCTCCGTGCTGTTGAGCTTGAAAGACACTTAACATAAGTTTATAAAGTAGTCTTCAGCTGTTCATGTTTTAGGCAATTACATAATTTCATTGCACATGCAGCTTGTACATTTTTTAGGCAAATTGCATGTGTGTTATGTTGAGTGTTGGCACTTATGACACTCTGCCTCTTGTCCCATGTATCTGCATCAATGATGTAAAACAACCACCTTAGATTAAAAGCCAAAAATCCCAGTTTACCCTTTTGTGGGAACAGAGTCCTATAGTTTCAAGTCCTTTCTAAATTTATGTAAAACTGATACGACTCCAAATCTATGTTTGAATTTTTTCCTTGCTTTCATGTCTTGATGATGTATGTTGATACCTATAAAGTTAAGAAGAACCACTAGTTATAGTTTCCCAGTATAGTAATTTCCTGCAACTGGATGTGCAGTTAAGCAGAGGCAAAATGTTTTAGAAATATTAAGCAACATATCATTATACATTAAACTTGAGCAGTTTCAGCATTTTTTAAGATTTCTTATTGAATAAATGAAATATAGTGAGTTCTGTGTTAACTGGACTAATTGGCCTAATTGAAAATTGTTCCTGCCATTGTACTTTGGAGAAGGTGACAGTGAGATCAAGGGCATCCTCAGAAAATTTTCTGATGTCACCCACCTGTGTGGTGCAGTCGACATCACGAAGGGAAGGAGTGTCATCCAGAAAGACCTGGGCCAATGCAAACCTCATGAAGTACAACAAGAGAAAGTGCAAGGTCCTACACCTGAGTCTGGGTAATCCCAGGTACACCTAGAGGTTGTGTGGAGAGATGATTGAAGCAGCTCTATGGAGAAAGGCTTGGGGTGAAAAACTTGAGTCGGCAGTGTAGGCTTACAGCCCAGAATGCCAATGAAATCCTTGCTGCATCCAAAGCAGAGTGGCCAGCGGCATGAGGAGGGGGATTCTGCCTCTTCGCTCTGCTCTATGAGACCCCTCCTGGACCACTGTGTACAGTTCAGATGCCCTCAGTTTAAGAAGGACCCAGAACCTTTGGAGCAAGTCCAGAGGAGGGCGTGAAGTTGATAAAATGACCAGAGCATGCCCTCCATCAAGACAGGCTGAGAGTGTTGGGACTGCCTGGAGAAGCAAAGGTTGTGTGGGGACCTCAGAGCAGCCTTCCAATATCTGCAGGAAGTCTGCAAGAAAAGTTGGAAAGGGGCTTGTCATCAGGAATTTTAGTGATAGGACAAGGATTAATGGGTACAAACTGAAAGACCTGAACCGTAGGTTAGATATTAAGAAGACATTCTTTACTNTCTGGGTAATCCCAGGTACACCTAGAGGTTGTGTGGAGAGATGATTGAAGCAGCTCTATGGAGAAAGGCTTGGGGTGAAAAACTTGAGTCGGCAGTGTAGGCTTACAGCCCAGAATGCCAATGAAATCCTTGCTGCATCCAAAGCAGAGTGGCCAGCGGCATGAGGAGGGGGATTCTGCCTCTTCGCTCTGCTCTATGAGACCCCTCCTGGACCACTGTGTACAGTTCAGATGCCCTCAGTTTAAGAAGGACCCAGAACCTTTGGAGCAAGTCCAGAGGAGGGCGTGAAGTTGATAAAATGACCAGAGCATGCCCTCCATCAAGACAGGCTGAGAGTGTTGGGACTGCCTGGAGAAGCAAAGGTTGTGTGGGGACCTCAGAGCAGCCTTCCAATATCTGCAGGAAGTCTGCAAGAAAAGTTGGAAAGGGGCTTGTCATCAGGAATTTTAGTGATAGGACAAGGATTAATGGGTACAAACTGAAAGACCTGAACCGTAGGTTAGATATTAAGAAGACATTCTTTACTGTGAGGATGGTGAGGCACTAGGACAGGTGGCACAGAAGAGCTGTGGATGCCTCATGCCTGGAAGTGTTCAATGCCAGGTAGGATGGGGAATTGAGTAACCTGGTTTTCTGAAAGGGATCCCTGCCCACAGCAGAGGGGTTGAAACCAGATGGTATTTAAGATCCCTAGCAACCTAAACCATTCTATGATTCTATTTTATGATTCTAAGGTGGAGTTTGATAATCTTGACTTTTTGCAGTAGTAATGCTGCAAATTTAAGAGAAACAAAATTTGAAAAATTTCTGATTGTTGTTTTCGTTTCTTCTAGAGTTAAGAAAAATTATTTTGGTCATAGCTTGGTATAGTTTAGATAAATGGAATTATTAGGAACACTTTCCTACTAAGAAACACAGCCAACATTTCAAGATTCATATTTGTGAAGTGGTTTTGTAGCTGAAAACAGAAGTTTCTGGGCAGTGTTTTGTGATTTCCAGATGCATTTGGGCTGAGTTTAATCACTGCATCTGACCTTGGAAAAACCTGAACTCATAAAAAAGACCTATGATGGTTTGAGCAATATTTTTGACTACAATCCAAGACTTCAGTTATGCAATTCAGATTTTTTGATCTTGGTTCTCCTGTGATACCCAAGGAAAGTTACATCTCTCTGGCTTTTGTGGCTCCAGCAGAAAAGTTGGGAGAACTCTCTGTTTTGTAAAGACATCATAATGTTTAGGACTGTAGGATCTGAGGACAAATCAGGCTAACGAGGACTTCAGCAATCACTGGGTTGCATTGCAGCGGAGCCAGAGTTCTGTGGCTGCAAGCAGAGCTCTAGTTCTTCCTGAGTGTTCCCCCTCTGTGTGCATACAGTTGTGTGCATACACTGGGCTGTCCACCTGCAATACCTTTCCTGAGGCTTCTTGTTCCTCTTGCTTCCTCGTTCTACCCTATGTTTTCCAAGCAAAATTTTTCTCAGGAAAAATCTGTGATTTTTCATGTTTCCTGGCCAGACTTTGTCATATGCCGGTTACTTCTCTTGGCCTAGAACAGTTTTTCAGGGAGGTTCAGTTTCACTGTCTGCATTGTCAGCATTGTTGTGTTGGCTACAGCTCAGGAGAAAATATGTTTAACTAGTAGAACTTTCATTTTCTGTCAGTTACTGATGTCTCTGGAGCCTCCTCTGCCTGGCCCTGGGCAGTTTGCAGTTTCCTAAGCTCAGCAGTGCAGCCCAGCAATTCATGCTTATTCCTATGATATGGCCAACCATGACACAAATTGAGTCAAGTTTTGTAACCATTCTCTTCAGCAGACCAAGAAAAGCAATGAAATTGATATGTTAATATAAGACTTTAGAAGAGAGCAATTTATCAGTGTCACTGAGTCTTGAGAAAAAATAAACAGGATTGCAGTAGAAGAGGCAGGTAACAGTGAAGTGACAGAATAAATCACAAACACAGCTCTCTGCATAAGTGCATCTCTTTTAAATGAAAGGGATTGTACTCTAGGGATTTTTTTGTGCCAGAGCAGCAGCTGATACCAGACCCTTCTGCAACACCAGGCACACCTGGCCCCCACCTCACACCTGATCCTGGGGCTGCACCACTTGTACTTGGCAAGTTCCTACACCACACAGCTATGTTAAATTGTCATTCCTTTCTGGAAAAACCAGCTGTGTCAATTTCAGCTTCTTTCACAATACAAACTAAAAATACGCTAAACCCTAGCATTGGAAGGGACAATGCGCTTGGGGGAAAAAGTGTTTTCAGATTTCTGAAAGGAAAATTGAAAGTAGAGAAATGCACATAAAAATAGAAGTGTCTTTAGTAGGTTTGATTTGCTTTTGTGGTTTGCTAAGGTGGTTTTTGGTTGGTTTGGAGTCTTTTTTGGGGGAGAATACTGCATTTTTTAGTAAAGCTACTAAAAGTAGAGCTAATGAAGCTGATTTACAATACTTATTTTTAACCCAAAATGTAATCTTCCAATTTCAGGTTTTGTGACTGTCACAAAGGACGGAAAGAAGCACTCTATTTGATTGCTTCATCTCAGTATGACTAAGAAAAAACTGTAATATAAACTAGTAAGACTGTGTGGATATATACATACCAGCAAACACTGTATGTTCAAATGAAGGGCTGCCTAGGAGAAAAGCTGTTGTGAATTTTATTTTGTTTTCAGTTATTTCTCTATTTCAGGTAGAAAGACAAATCTTTCTAGGGCAATTGTAACAAAATGGTTTTGAAAATTTTTACTGCTGATCGGTGCTTCCTTTTCTTCTTTATCTTTTATACTATAAAATATATATAGTTTTCAACATTTGGGATCCTTTCCAAGTGCTGAATTTGAAAATGAAAATTATTTGTTGGCTCATTATTTCATTATTATTTTGATGATGTGTTTGTACATTGACAAGATATTAAAGCACACAAACAGTCTGGAGTCAGAAGCTGAATGTTGTAGAATGAGGGCAGAGAGAATTTATGTCCCATAGAGAAAATGAACATTCTCACTGCTCTCATCCACACTAAAAAATGCAGATTCCTTTAGTAGAATGAAGATGTCTCCTCAGGTCTGGTTCAGGTCTCATGGTGACAGAAGAAACAAAACCAGAAGCTGTTATACGATTTCCACACACTGCTCTGTACCTGCTTTGCTCACCATAGAGATTGCAAGTCTCTAATTAATTTGTGTTCTCAGTGACATGACATAAACTGAAGAAATCTGTTTCACTAACCAGAAATACTCTTACAACAGCAATGCCATTATCCTTCAAGAATTTAATACAAAAAAGTATTATTTTGGTGTACTTCTAGATTCCTGGTGGTGATAAGGTAGTGTATACCTTTAGTACCATGACAGTAACCATAAATTGCATCAACCTAGTTTCCTTTGATCATGTATTGGAACAATACTGAATTAAATGAAGATCAGCCACTCTCAGCATTTCAAGAGATTTAATTTTAATTTGCCTGTGACTGAATTAATGCTGCCAGTTAAGGTTTTCACTCCTCTTTCTTTTTTCTTCTTCCACTTTTCTTTTACGATGTTGTACCTTATTTGGTAAAAGAGCCATATGACATACTGAAGAGTGAAATTTCATGTGTTGTGAATGACCACAGTACACATGGAACTACTTGTACAGCAGATATCAATTAAAAGTTATGCTCACAGCCTTCAGTTTTTAATGCAGAGATTGTAGCTATGTTAAGAGCTGTACAGTCCTGTTAAAATCCATGTCAGCCAAACAACCTGCTCTCTATTATTTTTAAGCAAATAAACATGAACTAGTGCATGGATTTCTGATGCATTGTCTTTGATGGCAAAGGGCATCCAGTCCTGAGTCCAGTGACTTCAAAGAGAGTTTTGTCACATATTGATAATTCAGTAACACTGTGATAATTTATTCCTAGAAAAAGCTTTGCGGATAGCCACTGAGGTGGGAATTTTTGCCTTCTTAGAGCATATTTTAGTTCGTCAGGGTAGTGATTTTTCTCCTTGGCTCCTGCTATGAGGTAATAAGATACCTGGTCTGCTATTCAGTCATTTTGCATCTAAGAATACTTGTCTCTTCAAACATAATTTCTGTTTTTCTGGATGGCATAAATATGGCCTTTGGCTCTGTCAACAAATGAAAATAAGTGCCTGGAGCTCTGGTTTACAGATATTTCTCATACTTTTACTCTAGCCCTGTGTTTTCAATTTTCAGTTTTATCAAACTTCCACACTTTGCAGCCTGTATAATTGAAAAAAGCTACTCTTTCTACATTATGAATAAGGTGGTGACAACAAACCTCAGAAAGATCCTAAGGTCTTATTGCTACATATGTAATATAAGAAATTGGCAGAAAAGACCACCAGGCAGAAAGAAACATATAGAAGTTTGTGCAGTATTTCTAGTAAAACATAGAAGGACAAGGTGCAGAATTTAGCTTTGATCCCACAGGGATGATTCTGGTTTCCTTCTCCATATATACAATGGGTCATTAGATGCCAAAATTGAGCCTATGTTTCACAGTAGATTTTTCATGATATTAAACGTGTAGAAAGTTGAAAGCTGGTGATTGCTAAATCAAATTAGCAAGAATGATCACATATCGGGCTAGAAAGGAAATGGTCTGAAAATCATGAACATATTTTTATTACTACTGTGCTATTTCTATTCTTATTCTGGATGTGCAGCTTTTCCCTCCTTTACAACTGATAGAACAGTGCATCACTGCTGATAAGAAAAGCTTCCCTTTATCAGTGTTGTGTCCTTAGAGAGTTTTTGTGTCTTTCAGCTTCCAAAAAATATTTTTTTAGCTTTTATCCCCTTCTAGGATATCCATTGTTTCATATCTCTGTTCCCAGCACAGCATGCAATCTAATTAACAAGAAATCATTAATTGTAATTCTTTGGTCGTCTTAAAAAAAAATCCCAAAAAACCAAAANNNNCTCAGTTATTTGTCATGTGATCAAAACTTCTTGGACATTCTATATCCTTCAATTCTCATTTGCACTCCCTTTACTTTTGCATTTATGTTTTGGAAAGATGGGAAATGCAACCCAAGGGACCCCTAAACTAGTTACTGGGCAGAGATGATGGAAAATTTTATTTTTGACAAAGAGTGAATTTTTTATGACTAAGGTGAATATTTTTTATGAATGAATGAAAATGAAATTATATGAAATAGAAGGATAGTCAGTTTTAAAAGGTGAAGTAATGGACCCAGTATGAAAGGGAAAAACTCTTTTTTTTGTGTGTGTTTTATCCACAGCAACTTAATATGGTAGATAACTGTGACAGGATATGTGGAATTGAGACTCTCTTACTAGTGTTTTCAAATCTATACAATGATTTGAACGTGCAATTCCCATTAGAATTTGATCGGAGTTTTGCTTCAGACACCATTTTTATTTTTCCCTACTGATATTGGAAGAAGGACTGTATAAAAAATAAAAATCTATGTTACATTAACTTTTCACCCTGCCTCACCTCTTTAATAAAGGTGTATCTGTAGGCTCTCCAAGAAAACCTGTACAGTTTTAAAGGTTTATTTAAATCCTGCTAAGCAGATGACCCAAACTGTGCAAAAGATTGTGAATGCTGCTGCAAGGAGGCAGACATGCACTTTTACATAGTCCTACCCTGTACACAGGCATTGATTCATGAGATGTATGCTTCAATTCTTTAGTGGCCTGTGGAGTTGCAAGATTTTGTTTAACAGTTTTTATTGTAAGTTTAGTTTAGTGTTGTATACCTAAAATGGGCCCCTTGCTGTTTCAGATAGGCCCCTGACTGTCTCAGAGCTTCTTATCAGAAGGTGATTTATGTTGTATGTAGTAGCTAGTTTCGATTCTGTCTTAGCCCAACCTTCGATGTATCTTTTTTCTCCCTGCCCATTCCAAAGCCTGTCCCCCAAATCTAGAAGCTTCGGTGGAATCTGCCCAGTGGTTGGTAGAGACCCCCGAGACCCCTCCCCAGTGTACCTTTGATTTGTTCTATATTATGTAATCCAGCTGGCATTTACCCTCCAAGTTGGTCCCATTGGTGCAAAGTTTGTATTCACCCCTCCCCTAACCCTAAGACAAAACCCCTGAGAGCCCAAGGTACGGGGTCTCTCTTGAGGATCCGGACCGAGGGTGAGGGGTCTCCCTGTGCTCCCCAATAAACCTTTGTTCCTCCACCTCCGAGAGGCCCCTCTTTCTTCAACCNGTCACTGACTCTGCCTGTTGTCAGAGTTTCAAAGCAAACACATGAGATGTGGCCAGAGGGGATGGGTTGTTTCTGGGATGATGCTTTGTTAAAAGAACAATGTCCAAAGTTGGCTCTCAGTTATCTATCACCCAGTTGTTTGGTTGTTTGGTTTTTTTTTTTTTAATCCCTGATAGAGGTAGCAACTACTGTGTTGGAATAGTAGTACTAGCATATTCCCAAGTATTATTTTGCCACTATGTAATATCTCTGCAGATTGGAGTGTCTACTACACATAATTCAAATGTATCTGTGGACACTTTACTTGCTTCAGTATAGTGCTATGCTGCAAGTTTGAATTCAGGTTTCTTGAATTTAAGCAGCCTAAAATCTCATTTTTTCCTGAAGATATTTCTTATTCTACTTGGAGAAACATGAAACCAGCTTTTTAGCATGCAAGTGTATGTTTGGACTGTTTGTGTTCATGATAGGGATATTGGGCACAAACACTTAGTGGAGAGGAATTTAATTGAAGAGATAATCTCAGAACTACTAAAAATGTTGAATCTTGGACCTCATGTAGGCCAAGGTCCAATGAACACTATTGTTCATGGTAGCGTGTGAAGTGTGGGTAATATGCATACAGAGGCTAACTGTTCTGCTAATATTCAGCACTTCCAATGAATCACAGTGGTGTGAAATACAATTTTCAGATTTTAAGTCTTAGAATGATAATAAAAATTTGAGATTAAAAATTATATTACTATGTCTCATATGGCATAAGCACAATGAATATCTTTATATAAATATTTCTGTGGTTATTATTAAAAGCCATTTTTCAATAAAGTTTCTGTAAAGCTTCTGTAAAGCTCCAACTTTTTAAACATAATTTTCTTTTCAGCAATCTGATTCCATCATACCAGACTAGCCTATACAGAATGTTAAAATTAGGAATGTGCTGCTGTCAAAGTTGTCCATAGTTATCTTGAAATGCTGCAAGGTGTATAATAGGGTGCATTTGACTCAACTGGAGTTCCTTTCTATTCTCTCATGCTTCACCTCAGCATATTCCTACTCAACAGGATGTCTAAACTCACCAGGAAAAGAAGACAAGTTAGTGACACTTATAATCTCTTTTCCTGAAAAGCAAACAACCCCCTGCTTTCTCAAAAGGTGATTAATGGAAGCTATTCCTGTAGAAATACTCAGCAGCCAGTCTTTTCTCTCTCTTGTGCCTTCTCTGGCAGGATTTAGTCTTATACATTTTTTGCTGAGAGCCTTAAAGGGCTATATGCTGCTTCTCTTACTGCCAAACCTCTTTTGCCAAAAATTTCCCAGAATTTCATGTTATGTGAAGTGCACTAAAAATGCTGGAGCTACATTTGTAGGACTCCTACTCTATCACAGAGAAGTCTGTAGCATGTCGACCTCTGATATGCTTAGTCCAATATAATTAACAGTACCGCCTTCAACGTAATAATACTTCCTATAGAAATTGGGAATTATTAGAGCAGAGTGGTAGTTGAAAATAGCTTTTTGCTAGACCTGTATATATATACTCTCTTTAAATACAGTTTCTGTGCCTTTATTAAAATGAGACAGATCTTGAAATAAAAATAGAATTAACTCTGTTTGTGTCCAGGAGACATTTAGCATCACCTGTAAAATATGCATGAAATATGCTTGATAAGGCTGTTCACTTTGATAGGAAATTAATATTTATTAAATAAAACATTAATATAGTTATACCTAGAAGACTTGAAAAATTGATGTCAGACTATTTACAGCCTGTGCTATAGTAATTGGTATCTGCTGTGTCTTTTTTCCTTCTATTTCTTCTAATTAATAATATATCAGAACTCTAATGGCATTCTAAAAGTGCTACATTAACTATGTGCTTTAAGAGCCATTTCCTGCTAGAATTGAATCAAATCACATAATTTCCAGGAAGATTTGAGTGCTCTTGGTCTCTTGCCATTTCTGCAATCTCGCTATTTCCTTTATGATATAGGCATGAAGACCAACAAAGGCACTTTTTATGATTCTTTGTCCTGTTTAGTCCTGTGTTACCTTGGCCGAAGGCAAAACCTACCAGCAGTTGTTCACATCACACAGAAATGACGGTGTAAAGCCGAAGATTCCTACTCTGCTCTCTTCCAAGCCAAGTCAGGCATGGGAAAAGTAGTGTGTTCTGTGCTAATGAATGCAGAGGATAACCTGAGCACTAGTGTACCCTGAGCAACTGAAATCAGGAGCTAAAATAATTGCCACTATAGTGGGTAGCTGAGCAGATCTCTTATTACACATAAAATATGCAAAGACTTCTAGAAACAAGATTTAATTTATAATGCAGCTTCTGAGGAGATTTCTCAAATGATCCACTGATGACATCACTTTGTTTTCTTTGGTTTTGGTGACTTCTCCCTGCCCCCCCAACAGTGTGGCTGGTGTAGTTGAGTCACTCTCTCTCTGACACCTGTGCAGTGCTCAAGGAGCTTGAAGGTAACAGCCCCACCCTAAGAAGTGAGTGGGTTACTATCTTTTTTCTGCTCTCAGTGTTTTGTGTTGAGTAGAGCTGCAAAAGGGCAGGCAGGATTTCCAAAGGCAGGTCTGCTGCGCAAATTAAACATGCTGTTGGCTTGTTGGTCTGTCTGGCACTGGACTCAGTAGACATTCACTTCACCTGCAGCAGGAAGAAATGCTGTGTTGGTGATGGAATTCTCTCCCTCCAGTCCTGGATAAAATTATTACTTGGAAGCAAACTTCATTTCTCCTTTCAGACTTCAGGCTCCCTTTAAGGGACCCAAATTGAGTGACAGAGAAGTAAATACCACTGCAGATGGCTGAGACATCCTCATTTATCTGCCTAAACACTGAAGTGGATTCAGAGTGGCCTGGAATCTCAGGGGAAAAATATGTTTTTCTGGCTTATTTCTGTTAAAACTAGGTTTTCCAATCTTTGGAATTACTTGTTTTGGTTGGAAGTAGGCATATCTACATCTGCCACAGATGGTTCTTAGGTTTTTTCATAGCATGAAACGAAGCAATACAGATACTCCAGTATTTCAGCAGCTGCAGACCAAAGACAAGCCATTAACCAGTACAACGCCTAATGGTTTTTGGTCTTTTTCCGCTGATGACCTGCACAAAAAAATAGCTAGTCGCTATTTGTCTTTTTCTCTGCAATCTGTTCAAGGGCTTTAAGGATGACCTAGTAGTTCCAGTAAAAGGATAATTTTTAATGTCTACTTTTGCATTTATAGTGCTGTAAGTTGTTTTTCGCTGTGCTGCAAAACTCTTACTTCAAAAAAATAATTTAAAAATCATGAAGCATGTAAATATCAAAAAAATGCTATTTGCAGTGTCTGATTATTGCAATGGGGGTTTTATGAAGATGTGGTTTCAATCAGAGTTTGTTTGGTTTTGTGCAGGGATTTTTTTTTTTTTTTAATTGATAATAACATACCCAATGAGAACTTACTATTTTCTTTAAAGGCATCAACTGTAAGTATGGTGGGCTTCTTTGTGACAGGGTCTGGCTCTTCATTTCTTCTTTATGTTTTATGATGTTTTTAGAGACTGAATTATGTACCCCATATTCTCAGAATCCACTTGATTGCTGATAATTGTTTAAGAAAACAGACTTTCTTTGTGCTGTTAAGAATTCTGTCACACCACTGGAAGCCTAATGGAATAATAATGACGCCTTTAACACAGAACCCCTGAAGAAGGGATTAATATGAGATGTGCTACTCATCAAGATTCTGTGGAGTCACCTGAAGTTCAAGGTAAATCTACAATACCTTTCAATTGCGCTGAAATTTCAGCTTTGGATTTATTTGTACCTAATTAGAGATGTTTAGAGACGTATAAATGTATATTCACAATAAAGAAGTCAAACTATACAAGCTGATTATCAACACATAATGATAAATATAATGACAGCTGAGCAGTTTTAATTTGGTCCTGTTTTTGTTTTACATAAAGATACTGTGAATTCTTTAATCATAGTTTTGCAAAGGCCTTTTCAATCCGCAGGGACTGAGAAATGGTTCTTCTGTCCATAATCAGACCAAACTCTAGTCTTATTTTCCTGGTTCAGCTTCTTGCTCAGTCCTGCTAAATTTGGTTTCCCAGTCATTTATCCTGATTTGGTTTTTTGGCACTTTTGCACAAGTTCAGGTACGATCTTCTGTTCCCTGCTTAGAGGAGTTGAGGCCCACATGTTGTCAGGGTGGTCATTCCAAGCGGTAATAATTCCCATGCTCTTATCTCAGGATTGGATGTGGATCCATTGTGGCTCTGCAAACACAGAACTGGGATCATGGAGAAGGTGTAAAGATTGGGGCATTTGTCAAGTAAACAGCTACACCCACTGCTGGGCATATCTGGGCTGAACAAGTGGGAACTGTTAAGTTTTCAGAGGTATGGTGGCAATAAAGAGCATATTCTTGTCAAAAAATTTAAGTCCTTGGCAAAATTGTGCATCTTTTCTTCAAAGCATAAGAAGATAATACTCTCTGTTCAAAGATGAGTCATAGAGAGATTTTCTTTTTGATTTTCTTTTTTTTTTTTAATTGGAGGAAACACTTACTTTTTTCCTTTTTCTCTTTCTCAGAAGCATATGAAACATTTAAACTTTCCAAAACCATTCCGCCTTAAGGAAATCTCCAACATGGAAGACTACAGCCCAAGACATAATAAAAAGCAATCTTAAAATGAGAATTTTGGGGTCAACTGTGTTGTGACCAATACATCAATTTATTATGTGAATTTCATATACTCATCTGGTTAAAGGAAGTGTGGATGTATACATATATGCATAGATATTTGTTCAAGACCAGAAATTCATATTGTGAACAGTGACTTTTTGATCTTTCAGAAAATATAACCCATGGATTCATATTCCTGTAAGGAAACTTACAGAGATGAAGTAGGAACCAAAGTTTAAGTGTCTAGCCAAATAAGAAACACAAGAAAAATAATTCTAGAGGCCTACTAATTTGTCAGTATGGATGATCCTAAAACATATTCTCGTTTATGTGTTACCTCTGAAAAGGAAAATTGTGGGGACAGAAAATAGTGTTACAGTTCTTCTTGAAAAGAATGACATTTTTCTAACAACCTCCCCTTGCTGTTAATTGCTATTACCACTTTTCCCTAGATGATTCTCACCCACAACCTATATACATTATCTGAAGATAATTTAAAATCTATGATTGTTGAAAAATTAAAAAAAAGAAAAAAAAAAAAAAGTTTGTCAATACTAGAAGAGTTGGCTGGAAACCTGCCAGAGAAAAACTAGAGAGGGGCAGTAAAAAGTTGCTTTTATGGCTTGGAAGTACACCAACTGGACATCCTGTAGGCTTTCTCTGCACACAGTCATTTTCTTTTCTTAATTGCCCAATCAGGAATCAACTCTCTACAGGAAGCTTAAGCCACATTTTCCAAATTCATCATCTCCCACAGTGCATTCTTAAACTATATCAAGTCAACCCCATAAAAATCCCACCCTGTCATATTTCGAAGTATAGAACTGAGGGATTCTCCTTTCTATTTGGCTACCATTTCCACCAGGAAGGAGAAGAAGGGCTTCTTTTCCTTTTGACATACACCACTTGATTTTGCACAATGTAGAATTGAACATTGCAGAACACAGTAGGAATTGGTCATTACATCTAATACCCTGAAGAAGATCTATCCTAAAGATGATATGGGTTATGTGAGTAAGAGTCTCACAATTTGAGCTACACTGTCCTGCCAAATGAATTGCTAATGCAACAGGAATTTCTGTGTAGAATCTGTGGTCTCTTTGTACCAGACAGTCATAGAAGAACTATCAGTGCCTTTACAGGCATGAAGGTAGTATCTCCTGCTCAGTTACTTGTGGGCAGGAATACAAGATAAATAAAAGGTGAGAAAATATGCCATTCAGGTTTACTGGAAAGGGTAAAGGATGAACAAGACAACAGAAAACTTGCTGCACTTCCAGTGTTATGACACTTCTCCTGATGATTTGTATGATGATTTAGGATGACCACATTAGAATTGCTCCTATTAAATACGTAAACATGGTGTCACTTTGTTTCAGAGAAGTACAAGTTGGGATGTTAATAGAAGCTCAAAGATGTACCAAACTCTTGATAGTCTAGAAGGGGAGAGAAATTTGGAGGAAAATGGATGCAATCTGACATTCAGCTTCTACACCTCTGTCTTGTGAGAAATCAGACCATAGCTCCACCTCAGGTTTTGGGCTGACCAAGGCATGGCTCAGCCTGAGGTGGGTTTTGTTGTTATCTCTTCCTTATTCCCAGTACAGGATGGACCTCTTCAGCTTTTCAGCGCTGTTTGTGCTCTTGGAGGCTTGAACCTTATAGGATATATCCTTATATCTTTGAACATTATAGTATATCCTCATAGGATATACTATTTATCTGTCTCAGGTATAGCTGCAGGAAAGAGTGTTCTTTCCTTTCCCTGTTGTGACATTTCAGAAGTTCCTTGCTTGATGTCCTCTCTATAATACAGCTGATTCCTGTAGCACTCTGAGTGGATGACGAAAGAAACCCTATTTGGAGAAGGCTCATATCAGGTGGGAGGTAATGTCTTGGCTGAGGAGATATGTGGTGATGGGATTTCATCCTATGTCTTCTGTCTTACAAACTACCATTTCTGATCCTGTCTGCTGTGCACAGCACTAATTTCTTTGAGGAAAATTTTGCCAAAATTAGACTATTTGTCAACAAGGTCAGCGTGGTGGAAATAGTCTTGATAGACAGGACCTGTAATACAAAGTGGATAGCTTTTTCAACTGATATGATTTCTCATACTTCATAGGTATCAGCAAGGTCACTATGTTTCCTGTTTCTCAGATGGTCATGGTTTTAAAACTTCTCTCCAGGACAATTTTTTGAACGCAGTCTGTGAAGGCTCAGCTGGGGCTGGTGAAAGGTGGACTACCCTGACTGAGCATTAGTCACTTGGGGTGACAGACCACCCAGCCTTTGGGTAAAGCAATTACTCTTTAGTTGCATTACAGAGCAGAAGTGGTGCTTCAGAGTGATGGTGTTTGATGAAAATAAGAAAAATCAGCACCCAAAACAAGACAAGGGTGGCAGTATGGGACAGAACACAGTAGGAATCTGTAGGCCCGGGGAAGAATGTGAGTATTTAGCAGGGACTGAATAAAGTAAGAAATGTGACATCAAATTTTTGTAATATGAGAACTCCAGGGAAGCTGGTTCTCTGAAAAGGATATAATGATAGCTACTTTTCAAAAGACATAAGAAACATTATTTTAAAATGAAGTACTGTGTATTTTATTTTCGACAAATATTAATTTTTATCAAATTTGACTTTTTGTGAAAATTTTTTTTTCAACTTGTCTATAATTCTTTTTTTTTAAAACTCTGAAAAAAACCCCAAGAGAGAAATATTTGTTTAAATCTTCATGACGTATGAAGAATTTTGCTCTGTAACAATACAGGAAAAAGGAAGCTATCAAAGAAAAAGAGACAAACTTTAAAGACCATGACATAGAGCTAATGATTATCAATGGTGATGCTCTGCTTTGAATTCAACATGTGTTTTATCTTTCCAGGAATGAGAAGTCTTTGCTGAATTGAAATCTGTAAGTCAATCTCTATCTTTTTCAGGTTTTTATTTCCTAGCAATTCTTCCTAGATCTTAATGACATCTCTGATAAGTTGAGCTCACACAAGAGATACAATTTTGTATACTGTGACACTAATAACTGTGATTTTTGTGAACTTTTTTCTTAGTGAGGAAATGTGCCTGTTATGGGACATTGCACAAATATTGCCTAAATACAGGAAATGTTCTAGCCAACAGAAGGCAAGATTTTTGTTACAAAAATTAAAAGTGTCAAAAGTGTCAAATGCAGTGAGTGACTCTGCCTAAGTGTTGCCTTTTCCAGGCTAGAAATGAGACTCAATTTGATTTCAGTATAGGAGGTAATAATTTAGTGGATCTTTATTTGGAGGTCTCCAGGGGTTGTCATGGAGAATGTCTACGAAGGACCCCCCCCCCACATGGGGTGAATACAATTCTTGAATAAGTTTGGCAAATCAGCATAACTGACAAAAAAAGCCCCAATGAGGAGGACAAGTTGTGATGTGATTCTCCCCATGTCAAGCTCCTTCTCTGGAGCCCCCTTCAGCAAGAGCTGTGCTTTGTAATGAAAATGTATCTTGAGGAAATGTTCTTCAACGTTTTGGTAGCCAGAAAGAACCAAGATAACACTGGGGCCTTTTACTCTTGGGGCTTGGAGCTCTGGAATTTGTTTTGTCTTTCTGCTTAGAGAAAGGGCATAGAAAAGTACTGGGAAAACTAGATAGAATACAGTAATAGGCTACAGAGCTACAAATATATCTGCCAAGAATACAGAGAACATATAAAAGAAAAAAGGCAAAAAACCAAGACAGCATCATAAGAAAAGAGAAGAAACAGAACTATTTTGACCCACCATACTCAGTGGCCAGGGAGTTGATAAAATTACTTGAAAGAGTACAGAACCATCAATGTAAAGATTCTTCCTTTTCTCAAGGAGTGCTCCCTGTTATTGGGTCCATGGTTTGCTTTGTTTTAATAGAATAAAGATAGGCATTAAAGGACATTTCAAAATTATTTCCAAATCAAACTTACAGTGATCAGAGGGGAGCCATGATTCTTGGTTCTATTCTGTCTTCATCATCATGTCTGTCTTTGCAGGGAGTGAAGTTGTCCATGAAGCTGATGTTGAGCTAAGACCATTGGTTTTTGCACTGTATTTTGACTGAACTACTTGAGACAAGCAAACATGAGCATGTGAGACTGAGAAAAACTACCTGGGAGGGACGGAGGTCCATGATACTCCAATCTCTATTGTTGATCCTATCTAATATGTAGAGTTAAGAGAACGTAGTCATTCGCTACAGCCAGGGCTCTGCTATGTGTATTTGTTTGTGAATGTGCGGGTTTGTGTAATCAGAACTGAATGATATTAAATGAAGTTTTCTTGCCCCCCTGAGGTCTCTGTATTAAATACTTCCAGACAGCTCAGCATTGGAGATAAAAAAAGTGTAACCATAGTGATGGAATGGAAATTATTTCTTTGTTCTTAGGCTGCAGTATCCTAAAGACACTGCCATTTTCAAGGACAAATATATATTAAAAAGAGATAAAAACTGAAGAAAAATATGCTGGCTTAGCTGCAAAAGCTAATTTATTTTATGCATTATAAATTGTGTTAAAAATTACCAAAATGAGATTTCTCAGAAAGAACGAAATGTGTGGTTTCACAAAAGTAATTTCCAAAGATGAACATGGTTACAGAATTTAGCTTTAAAAGCTTTTCAGGCCATCATAGGAAACAATGAAGCTATCACTTACCCGGTTTCAGTGGTGCTTCTGTCAGAAATATAATGGTAATTTTAGCATTCTCCTCAGCCTTTGCTAAATTAAGAATGTCTGCTAACAGATCAATTAATTGGAGCATTATTTAATTTAATGAAATGTAATCCATCAAGAAATGTTAATCGGTCTTTTAAAAAAACATTCTGACATCTCTTTCCACATGGCAGAAATAGTAGGGCCCTGACATGGTGAGATGACAGTTGTAATTTTGAGGATTTGAGGTTAAAACTCAGATTTCTTCTGAGCAAGCAGAACCCCTTCTTGTCAAGGTATTGCCCAATACTGAGCTCTGACACCTAGTGTTGTTATGCTCTCCTGAATATATCTTGTAGCAGTAAACCCTGCCACCCCTTCAGTTAATCTGGTTCCCTGCTCTGTGCCTTTTCCAGAGATGGGGGAATATGCGCAAAACGCTGCTCCTATTATGATGCTCAAAGTCAGTGTTAAAAATGCTGAAGATCAGAAGTTTTACTTCTGCAGATCTGCAGAATCTCTCCCCTCTGTCCTGGGGAAGTGCACAAAGCAGATTTTCCATTACTTGTGTTTCATTATAGTGCAAGGCTTGGCATAAGACAAGACAGAATTTCTTGTGGAGGGAGCAACACATAAAATGCCTCCTGGCAAACTGATCTTACAGTGAGTTTGAAGGAGTGCAGATGTGGCATTTAAAATCAAACTTTCTGTTCGCAACTGAAGACTAAAGAATCCTTCTAAATGACTCACAGCTTTACTCAGGGTGATTCATTGCAGAGAGCCCATTTTGCTCCACCTTCATAGTACAGATGTGGGCCAATGCAGATTTGTCTGCTGTGGTGTGCCAAAAGACAGCCAAGTAAAAGAAGCAGAGGCGGCTTGCAGAAGGAGCAAGGAGATCCCAGAATGAGTAATCAATCAAATAGATTTTGTGAGTCTCTTCAGTCAAATATGCCTTCTTTCTTTGAACTCATCCCCTCGCTGCCTTTTTAGCCTTTTTTGGTGGGGAAAGTTTCTTTGCATTAGCCAGGGCAAAACTGCAAGAACAAATCTAAACAAATAATCCAGCCATCAATGAAAAATGACAGAGTAGGAGGCCATGCTCACAGAGGCATTTAGGCTTACTCCCTTGTGACAGCTGTCATTGAAACAGCATTGTTGTCTGCTCCTAAGCAGATGTAGGAGTCTGGTGTGAGTGCAAATGAGTAAGCTGAACTTATATTTTGGAAGTTCAGGGATCTTAGAGATTTAGTCAGATCATTGGTTAATTTATTTTCTTCATTATGCTAACATAACTCTATTGTGAACTGGAAGGACCTGAATACATGCATTAGGAGAGCAAAAACTGTTATAATATCTGTACAGGGAGGGGTCCAGGTTTCTCAGGATGCTTTAACTAAAACAAAGTTCTGATTTTACCAAACTTAGTGTTTGTTTATTGTCAGGGCAAGGCATTTGCAAGGTGAGATTTGATGAGTAAGAGAACATTTACCAACAGAGAATGAAGGGAACAAGAGGGCTGAGATGACTGAGGCAGGGAGGAAGGGATGGCTAAAGGAAAAAAAAAAAAGGAAAAAATCACCAGCTAATGCTTTTTCTTTCTATTGTACTCAGGCTGTGGTCTCCAGCCACAGGAGCTGCTGCCAGGGATGGTACTGCCTCCATGAGTCTGGGAATGAAAACAGACATATCTGTACCAAAAATAAGTAGCCCTTCTCTTTGGGGTGATGGCATTTTTTTTTCCTATTCTGGACCTCTGTCTAGGATACTTGAAGGTCTTCAGAAACAGCTGAGTTTAAGTGGAAAGCGCTCACCCTGAGTTGGATATCTGAGACCTTATCTGCTTTCTGTAGAGATCATTAGTCAGTATTACAACCTGACTCTGTGCTACTGGTTTTTGGGGTATTTTTTGTTTCAGTCTATGCCAGGCTTGCATCATCTCTTAATAAGCTTTCATCTTCAAATTATTAGTGCCTGAACACTTGTGAGGAGGAAAGGGTACAGAGGACTGAAAGAATTGCAATAATATCTACATCTGGAGTAGTTCTCCTTATTATTCTCCAGATAATCTGGATGCAATCACATGCTTTTATGACATTTTCTCATCTGGAGACGTATCATGTCCCTGCAATGTGTATTCTCTTTTCTGTCCAAAAGACCTATTTGGTCTTTTTAATACTTGGAATAATCTTTAGTGCTTTTCTGATGACTGCTTCTTGTACAGCATGCAGAAATGGCATCCAGAGACCCAGTTTCCTTTGGAATTAACAAAAATTATGTCCTCCTCAGGGTAAGTTTCTCCCTTCATATAGTTTTAGACAGATCAGATGAACTGAGCTTCCAAAGAACCACTTCAGTCCACTGACCATGAAGAACATCTGAACACTGATCAAATATAAGCATTTACTTTGTAATGGCTGCTGAAATCAATGCCTTCCTGCTGAGTGTCCTGCAGGGACAATCCAGGCTCATTTCCTCAGGGCACATTCAGATAATCACAGTTAGGTTCTGGAGAAGGGTTTGATTTGATTTTTTAGTACTGAAACTGCCACCTGATCTTGATATTGATTTCCTAAATCAAAAACAGCTTTTCTCCTTCTGCATACTTCACCAAAATTTGGCCCACTTTATTTAAAATTATTTTAGAAGTTCAAGAAATTGATATTTTAAATCATATTTATTTTCAAAAAATGAAATAAGTGAATTTTGAAATAGGTATGACTCTCTTTGCACTCTAAACAGCTTTTATATTGGAGAGGTTACACCACTGATGCACATATGCTTAGGAGACAATGTGGATGTGGAGCATGGTGATGGCTTCATAAGAGCAGCACAAGAGCAGATGAGCCATTTTACAGTCTGGCATTGATTAAATTAGCAGATTATCTGAAACAGACTGATGGGCTTTCTGTTACCTTCCAACCTGACATTTCAAAGCAAGTAATGGCCACCCATGCCACACATTTGTGGCTAGCCTATCTGAAACATGATAGAAGTTTTGGGGGTTGAAGCGCAGGAGGCAAGTGAGCATGCTGAGAACATGGGTTGGTTCAGCTGTGCAGAAACAAGGGAGCCCAGCTGGTGGTTCTCACCGTATTCACATGCAAAAGGCTGATGACATCTGCCATCTGTAGCAAAGCTGTCTTGAACACCAAGAGGCTGAACTTACTTCAGTGGTATGTGTGAGTTCCTAGGGTATCGGTGTGCAACTGGTCAGGATGATGCAACCACTACCTGACTTTGTTTCTGCTTCTTATCTGTAATTCACAACACCTCTGCTTTTTGGAGGTGCTGAATGGAGGATGCCTGCATGCCATTCTGGGTCTTAGTAGTGTTGATTTTCTGGTATTTTTTCAGATAAGAAGTTGGAAACTATTATGGGGTTTAATATAGTCTAAATACAACTCATTACTATGTTAAAACTGAGCTCCTTTACCCCACAAAGAGATTGAAAACATAATCCCTTCACAATCTCCTTAATTCAAACTAAGGGTAACTAATTCAAACTAAGGAGGGTAGCTCCTTAATTCAAATAATTTACCACAGTTATAGTAAATTAATTTTGAGATGAATATAGAAGCAGATGAGAGTGAGAGAAAGGGAGGGGGAACAATGCAATGAACTCTTCCTCTGGTAAGGGTTCCCATTTCTGCATCTGTCTCCCATGCTGTGATATCTGGGGGTCATCCCGTGGCCCTTCTGTTGTGTGGAGACCTTATTGGTGACACAAACAAAGATTGTTGCCTTTCCTCAGGGAGCGGGGCATCTGTGTGTGAGATGGCAGGGGATTGCTCAGGCAAGAAGGGACAGAAAGCAGAGTAATAGGGCAAAATTTTTCTGATCCATTATAATGGATGACAGGTTTAGGGACAGGGTCAGAGGCAACATGAGGTATTTTATGACATCATCAGCTATCAGGCAGTACTTGACAGTCCTGCTAGTTTCCTTGGCAAGTTAGTTGGTCCATTTACCACTTAAAAATAATGATTCACTTTCTAAATGTGTTATAAAGACATGGACAGTGCTTGTCAAGGAATAATTAATTTAGACTCTGCTCAGAGAAATAGCTACTGATGCTTCAACTTCCACAGGATGTCAGCAGATAGAGCAGCTGTGTTTGCACAGCCTGTGGACCACTGTGCGGCAAAGCCCCCTCCTCAGTCATGGGCTTCAGCAGCAGAGGAGTGTGCCAATGCCAGCATCAACAGAGTGGAAAAAGATTTAAAGAGTTCACTTCAGCCACATGAAGTTGAATATGCTGGTGGGATACTAAGAAAGGTTTATCATGAAGAGATGAGGCAATGGAAATGTCTAGAGATAAGGAAGGGTGTACTTCTACTTGGGCTTTTTAGGGATTTTGTGCAGATATTGTGAAGTTATATTAAAATCAGAATTCCAGTTAAAAGTCATTAAAATATCCAGAAGGGTATGTAAATCCTATGTCTCCAAAAGGAAACTGATGAGATTTCAAATCTGCAAGGTCATCTTCTTTCTCCAGACTGAAAAAAAGAACAAAAACTGTGCAAAAAAAAAAAAAAAAAGAGACTGAGAACTAAAGTGAAATCCTGGTCTGGCAGCAAGTCATGTGTCTGTAAACAGATGTGATGCAGGTTTTCTCTTGCCCAGTGGCAGGTTTTCTCACCCAGACTGGTTTTAATCAATGTGGCAACAAGAATTGGGCATAATTCTGGAATAATAGTGAAAACAATAATGGAAATTCATCCTGCAGATTAACAGAAACATCCTAGAATCCTTCTTTCTCCTCTTGTCATTGATTTCACAGGACTGTCTTGTAAACTACATTGCAAGTGACTACTAAAAATGAAATGGAAGTCAGTTGAACATGCTTTATCAGGATTGTAGTTGATCAGATTAATGCAAAATCAGATGACATTCCAGTAAAACTGAAGCAAGCGGTCAATTACGCATTTATACAAACTGTGAAATCATGGTTGAGTGTGCTATGTATTTCTCTTCCCCTAATCCCTCACGCACATGAACTTCCTTTTGTGCTACGGAGCATTCATAGCTACATCAAAATAAGTTCATTTGAATATAATTTTAGATATAACTTGCTTATGAATTTTTTTTTTCCTCTTAAGAACAGGCCAGAACATTTTTTCTCTTGAGAACATAGTCATGAGAACTCCAGTCTGTTTGATTGTCATGATCTTTGATGGAACTCTGGTTTTAATTCCGTCTCAGGCTGATAGAGTATGAGACTGTCTCTCCTTTTCTCCTAAATTTTGATGCTTCTAGAAAAGACTGAGATCCCACGATCTGGCAGTGTTATTGACAGGTCTATGGACTGGCAAAGGGAGGACAAAAAGGGATCAATTAATGAGGATTTTGATGTTCCAGTGGGAGCTCACAGAATCTGTACAGCCATATCTCAAATTTCTGTAAAGGGAGGATGATGATGATGAAAAACAATTCTTATATTGCTGCAGTAACAGGACACATATTTTGCATGCTTTGAGGGATACAAAGAATAGTTTTCTAAGGGTTGAAGAAAGTGAATTGTGTTAGTGGAAGATGAAAGAGTTCTGAATTTTTTGATAACTGTTTCATTATTTTACATGAAAAAATTCACAGGTTTTGTTTTCAATGACAGTTATACCACCAAACACCCTGAACACAGCCTCCACGAAACTAACATAGAGAGAAATGTTTTGGTTCTGATGCTGAGACAAGCAAGTCAGGTACTGCTTGATGCTGGATTCTCTACAAGAGTTTCTGTCTATTCCCACATTCTTGAGGTTTAAGGGTATGGTTTCAGGACTGAGAATGGATTTATTTGAGGCAATCACACAGTTCATGAACACTGATATGTTTCTAAGTACTTTTCAAAATGGAAACCTAAGTCATTTGGAATATACAAAGCAGAACTAAGTCTTATTAAAAAAAAAAAAAAAAGAAGTAGCAATGAAAAGAACTTTAACAGATTTGGTGGGGACTGAAATGATAGGTTTTGTAATGGCATGTACTGACTTTTTCATCTCTCATCTGAATGCAGTTGGTTTTTAATTGACAGCTGTCTCAGTACTGATTGTCGGCCTTTCTGAAATGATGCTGTGTTATTAGACTGTGTCTTCAGGTAGAACATCTGTCTAGAACAAATCACTTGGCTAGCAGAGTAGCTGGGCTTTGCTTTTGTTCTTTCTAGGCCTGTTCATTGGACCAGAACTAAGCAAGATAGTAGGAGGATGGCATGAGGATTGATGTGCAGCACTGTACAAAATTCTCCTTATTATCTGCTCAGGTCCGGGCACCCTGCATGAGATGTTTTCATGTTATGTCCATTCATGGTTTCATTCACAGGTTCAGCCAAGTGGCAAATTGCTCATGACACTGACACACAGAACAAGGCTGACTTTACAATACTTTGCCTCTATATACTATCTTCTTGTCTCCTTGAATGGAAGTATTCACACACAAGTGTGTCAAGCACCATCAGTTCACACCAGAACACAAAAGTGTGTTCTGGTACTGGTAGGGCTGAAAAGAAGTTGGTGTTAGAGAGGAACATTTGTTGAAAAATGTTATTGTGTTTTAATTATGGTTGAATGAAATATCTCTGCTATTCTCACTTACACATTATCCTTTCTGTTGAACTATTTTTCAGGAAAAAACCTTGATGTTCTGGACCTCTAAAGAGGAAACTTAAACTGCAGCCAACGTGAGATGGAAAAGAAACTCTTGGGCTGTTCAAACCAGCTCAAAAAATGCAGAGAACCAGTGTAAAAAATGCACTGAAACTCCTAAAAATCACAGTATGATTAATTTTTGCTTTTTATTACTTTTTATTTTATAAATTTTTGTCTTCCCACAATGTGTTACTTCATAGACCAACAGATATTACTATTGTTTTTATTACCAGCTTTCAATTTCCTTTCCCAAAAGGCATTCTAGTATAATTTCTCATATGTGTCAAATAGATCCTTGCTCTGCATGGAGTTAAACAATCAGATACATGCAAAATATTAGTTAAATGGACAAGAAAGAAGGGGGGGAAAACCCCAACCAAACAGATCATTTTGTGGTTACTTATCTCTTTAAGAAATTAAATACTGGCAATTGTCATCATATCTGCAAATTCTCATCCCTCTTATGTTTGCTGTCTCTCTTTCTTAAGGCACCCTTAGCTTGCCACTTAAAATGTCAGAATAATTTGCAACATGCATGCCAGCATCCCTTTAGCAGTGACAGGTCATTTTATGGTGGTGGCGGGGTGGATTTAGGAAAGGCTACAATGACTGAATGGTGTTAGGACTGAAGAGTTAATTCAGTCTTATTCCCTCCTTCCAGGGAGTACAGGAAGAAATTAAGTGAGGGAGAGATTGAAAGATCCTCAACAGGTGAAAAATATGAAGGCTCTTCTTCCTTTATTTTTTACTTAGCCATCTGTGTTCTTAATGCCTTACCTTGCCTTTAAGTGCTTTTCGTGGTGGGAAAGTGGCACTTTATTTCCAGAAACTTTACTATGTGGAGTCTTCCGTGCTGATAAGAAATTACTGGAGCCAGGAAACAGAGAAGCAGCATAACAACCTGGGATAATCTGGGTTAACTTGGCCTTCATAAGTGCCACTAAAGGACAACAATTATTTTGAAAACTAAACATCGGTGCAGCTGGTAGGTTTGTTACAGGAAGATGTTGCACTGTCCTATGCTAGCAAAGGCAGCAGTGTCCTGCACATGGCCCATGAGAATCCTTGTGAGTGTGAGGGTCCATGCCAGAAGATGAGACAACAGGACTGAGTGTCTGCTAAGGCCCTCCGGTCTTGTTCTCAAATTTGCCACAATTTATTTTTAATTGACTTGTTCAAAATTTGGAATAGGGTTAGCACAAAAAAGTTGTCAAGACAGACCTTTGGGAAACTTTACAAAGAGCATTCCTCCTCTCCTGGCATTATGTACTGGAAATAGGTGAATATGGAGCCATGATAATGTGGTTATTGGGGATGGTTCTGTGCAGGGCCAGGAGCTGGACTCAGTGACTCATGTGAGTCCCTTCCAGTTCAGCAGATTCTGTGATCAAGAGCCATTCTCATCTTTTCTCTCCCACTGCAGGTCTTGATTCCTCTGTGAGGCCTTCACTGCTTTGCAGACTCTAATCTCCATCAGGACTGAGGGAGTCAGTTTATTTTTCTGCTTTGTAAAAATAACCTTGTTCATTTCCAGTGCTTTAAAATGAAGCAAAAATGCGTTTCAGAAGTTCTTGTACAAACATGAATCATGATGTGCAATCAATCAAAACATTCTCAGTGTTTTACATAGAAGCATTTAGTTATTTAAATATTATTACTTGGAACGGCAATTCTAAAATCACTTTATTTTAAAATACCTTTGTCTTTCTATTTCAACCACATCATGGACTCTGAACCTGAAAGTCATTCTGGGAGACAGAATTTGCTGGATAATTGCCTTAAATATGGACCCTGAAGAGGTGCTGCCTACCCCTTCAGCAAAGACTGAATCCCTACACAGGGTCTTACCTACTGACCCATTTGTAGAAATTAACCTCTTTTAAAATAGCAACCTATTTATGAACCCTCCCTTTTTCAGACTGGGTGGATTCTTTGCCACATCATGTAATGCTTCAGACAGGATGCTGCACCACAACAGAATAGCTACAAGAAAGGGAGATGCAAAATCTGCTACATGATAGGAAACAAAGCTTTATTTTATTTTCCAGGTTTAAAATCTCCCTTGCTCCATCTCTGCAATTAAATACATTTTTATAAGCAGTATTAAGAGAAGTGAATTCAACTGTGCTCTATCAGGCAAAATTAAGAACTATCTGTAAGGAAAATGTATATATTTACTCAGACCTCGTTTTACCTCTCGCTTTCTGGAAAACAAATTAAACCTGACAAGGAATTAGAATAGCTTGAAATCATTTGGCGAAGCAAGAAGATGAACCCATCATCATTTGCAGAAAACAGGATGTATTTATATACTTAGTGGTGCCCTTCCTCTTATCTTTGAAATCAAAACAGAGCAAAAATTGTTTTGTTCTTTTTTATTCCAGGCTGAATGTTTATGTTGCATGTAAAGTAAATATCTGTTGCCTTCGCCTTCTGAATTAGAAACCAGGCAAAATCACCAAAAGATGTCTTTGATTGTCCCCAGAAATCATATTATAACTGAAAAAACAAGGTAATTTTCCTGGATTCAAAGATACTTACTATACCTTTCATAAATCCTAGTTTGAAAGGAAAAGTATCTGCTTTGTTGCACACTATTTAAGCACTTAATGTGTTTATCCTACCAGGTCAATCTGTCAAGATGAAATCTGTCATTTTTTGCATTTGTAATGCCCTTGTCACCACGGTAGCTGGGAAGTGAGAACTTAAATGGAACAGGCTTCAAAGTAATCGTGCCTCCCAATCTTCATTGGATTTGATTGTTTAGTTTTTAAGATCAAGATCCTTCCAAATCTTTTGTGGAGAGTTTATGGGTTTTTTGGGGACACTTTTACAACCAAATGAATATTCATTGCTGTCTGACAGAAGTAAAAACCTGAGCAGGTCATTTTTATCTCTAGCTGCACCATGGCCAACGTTTCAATTAACATGTTTGCTGCTAAGGAAAGAATGTTTGTGATGGACCTAAACTACAAACCAGGACCTTGCAGTGGTATCTACCCTGGGCTGGGACTGGCTGCAAACTTTGCACCAGGTGTGCACTCAGTGCCAGGTGTGCTTGTTTTAATTCAGAGCCAAGGGAATCATGGACAATGGTCAAAACTGGACTTAAAGGGAACCTGCTGTTCCTTTATTGTTGGCAGTAAATTGTAAAGAAACTCACAGCATTAATAAATATTGTGCAAACAGCAGCAGTGGGAATGAAAGCCGGAATTGCTCTAGCTTTCAGGTACTCTCTACCTTCTTTTGTCCTTCCTTTTTTTTTAAACACAAGCTAGGTTTGGAACCAACAAAAGTGCCTTTACTCAAAGCTGATGAAACAGCGGCATTTTAATGTGTAATTTTAAAGTGCATCAGTTTTTAAATTATCTGAGTCTTTTCAACTGAAATGAATTCAGTATTTGTTTCTTTCTAGAAGTTTTCAATATGCATGTTGGTGAGAGGATTTTAAATTCATAAGGCTGAAGTAGTTTTGGTTCAGCCCATTGTTGTAGGATAAAATAAAAAAGCATTTTCCTGCTCTTTTGTCCCAACAGGCTTCTATTTTATAATTCCTTTCAAGTGTAGTATTTTAAACCTTTTCTGCTTTAATGGAACAAAAGTACATTCACATGGATTCATGGTGAATGCTCTTTTAAGTAGCAGTAACAATTTCAAGTCTGGTCCTCTGTGTGTCATGTACAAATGCCGCCACTGTTTTTGTGTCCTTGCAGGATTTTGGTTTGTACCAACAATATGTCAATCCTCTCTTAGTGGTCAGCCTCACTCAGTGTGTGTCTTAAAACAGCACTGAGAATCTGAAGATCAAGGAGTCTGGGGTAGGACTTATGTTTGTTAAGGCAGCTATTTATTTTTTTAATGTGTTGAGAAAATAAATCTGGTTTTTTAGGGGTGTGGGAGAAATGTTACAGAATTTTTGCAAATGTCAAGTTTGTATTTTATTCACTGCACTGTGGGTACTTATTACTTTCTTCTGAAATGCTTTTCACATATCCACCAAATGTTAAACTTGATCAAAATTTTTTTCAACTCTTTTGAATAAATATAATTTTGACCAATGAAATCAGATTTCTCTGGCAACTATGTATGTGAACAGAGTCTTCAATGAGCAAGGAAATGTATTTCATTCAAATAGTAAAATGTGTTGTAAATATTATAACCTCTTCATTCTTACCATCAAACCGCCGTACTTTTTAAAATCTTTGTTAACCAATGTTTCACTTGGCTCCACTGGAATATTGACAAATATTTAGGTAGAATTGGCAATGTAGGAGATGTGAAGCTCCTGAAGTACCTTGTGCCTTCGCAAGAAGCAATATTATTAATTAACTCTGTATTTATGTTTCTGTTTAGTTCACAGTCTTGAATGGTTCACTGTATCGACTGATTTTCATGAGTGTTTATTACTGCATAATAAACATTTGTAGCCAAGTGACCTTGTTTCCAGATGGATGCTACTTGGAAAATTACACTCAATTTTGTCATGAGGCATATGCAATGAGTGGAAAATGTGAAAGTTCACTCTCCTTTCTGTACTGGACCAGATCTGAGGTTAATTTTCACCTGGAGCAGGAGATGATCCAGAGTCACACAACGGGTACACAAAGTACTTTTGTGTAAATTTCATAGTCTTGTTTAGCTAGAATAGGTGAGGTCAGAAATTTATTTTGCCTACAAATAGGAGCTACTTTGTGTTGAAGAAACCTGACTTAAATCAAAACTGTCATATCTGCAGGGAAAAAAGAAGGGTACACTTAGGCTAATTCTTTCCTTTGTTTACTAAGCTTTTACACTTATGTCTTGCAAAAATTCTATTATAGAAAACAGTTAAAACAAATCCAGTTTTCCTTGAGTAGGGACAGCTTTCACTTGTCCCTGGAGTTTCTCTTATAGGTTGGTCTCTGCTAGCTGTCAGCTAAAGAGGACATTTGAATAGTTATATTTTCATGTTCTACTATAAAGTTATTTACCAATCATTCTGCTCCTGAGGAATGGGGAACATTTATTTTTTCCCTTTCTGTATTCTTGAGAATTTTCCATATTTGACATATTGTTTGTCCTTTTGCACCTGGGATCTGATTTCCACCATTAAATTGTGCAAATGAGAATTTTCTTTCCAAAGCCCTTCAACAGATTTCTAAGTGGCTTGGGATATAAGTATGCACAAGTATCTCTGCTTTTCCCGATCCACTTTCCTACCGAGACAGAAGAATCCCGACCAGCTAAACACAACAATAGTGGGAGAGCTACTCAGAGCTTCATAGAATGGTCTGGGTTGGAAGGGAACTTAAAGATAATTTGATCTTTAAGTTTCAACCACCTGCTGCGGGCAGGGTGACCTTCCTCCATCAGAACTGGGAACTTGAGATTTGGCTAACAAAGAGCTAAATGAAGTCAAAGCCTATTTCTGACTCTCTTGCTGTGGGCTCTGTTTGCAGAACAGGCTGACACGTAGTAGATGTGAGGAATTTGGGTGTGTACAGTCTCTTACTGGGTGGTTCTTCAGCAGATTTCAGAGCTGTCTCTGCCTTTGACATCAATATGACCCAGAAAGACGGCCAAGTTAGTTGAGGTCATCATCAAAGCTATAGCCTTCACTGAGGTCTCCTGTTTCCCTAAGGTCATCCAGAACATAAATTCTGCTTTCTTGAGCAAAGTGTATCAGATTTTATTTTCTACACATTTTGTCAAAACTCATTATTGAAAATTTTGTCTACAGTAGTGACACAAAGTTCATAATGACTAACCAATGAGAAACACAGTCTGTGATCTACTGTAGGTAAGGACAATGCAGGAAGGTTGAGTCGATTCATTGGTGGCTGCTGTAGAAGAGAATGAATATTTAAACTATAAATAATTTCATCAAGGATGACAATTGTCAATCATTATTCTTTTCTGAAGACTGTGCAATTTGGCAAAGGTTTCTGCTTGGCTCTTCCAGACTGACAATTGCTGTGAATAAAATGTAGTCTGAAGCGTCCTGGAACAGTCAGTATTAGTACAATTTTCATATGGCTTTACTAGGCTAGTCTTGCTGTATGAGTGACAATCACAGTGTTGTGAAGAACCTGAGACATGACACAAAGTCCTGTAGAGGAATTTCCTTACAGCTTTCTCTAAGAGACATTTTAGAAGTCTGATTTTAGGAAAATATTTCTACTTCTGTCGTATTATGCCATGTCATATGCCAAAGTACCAAATCAAAACTCCAGTGCACACTTAATGCTCAGGCCTTTCTGATAAGTAACAGAATAACCTATGTCACAAAGAGTTTCTGAGGAGTTAAAAAACCTGGGATTTCTAAAGTATTTCAAGACAGAACCATGCTTTATACATCCTATGTGAAGAAAATGCAATGCCAGACAGTGCAGATTAATATTTTTAAGAGCATCTAAAATAATGTGACTTCAACCTAACATCAAACATGCATAAACAAAATTTTTATATAGTCCTGCCAGCTCTAATTCAGGGAGAAAATTTCTTTTTGTGAATTAGCTCCTAAGTAGAAAGGAAAGAAATCTCTGTTCTTGTTACAGCTGAGAACAGAAGCAGGAATAGGCTATCTACTTTATTTCTCTACATATTTCAAGTGTAAAGACATTAAAAAGAGTCTGAAATCATGCTCTTAAATTTTTAGAAAGAGATTGATAAAAAAATATTTGCTAGGTAATTGTTTATTTATGGGCTTAAACACCATCCACATTCATGTATGTGGACTCTTTCAGCCAGAAGGAGTTTGACAAGAGTGTCAGACAATGCTCTTTGATGTTTGCAATATTCTAGGCTGGTATTTTGGGTTAACTAAAGTGAACATGAGGCAGGGAATAGATTGCAGGGAAATGAATTGTTAAAAATACCACATAGAAATAGGTCAGTACAAGGAGACAGAAGAATAGATATACAAAGGAAGGATGTGAAGATTTAGGATAGGCTTCAAAAGCAGATGGGAGCAAGGCACCAGCAGTATTGTTAGAAAAAAAGTTTAATGATACCATTTCTAACAGAAGATCCTATTTTCAACTATCTGCTGGCTCCTGCTGACTCAAGTCTCTTGCCTCTACCCTCCATCTACTCTCAAAGCACCTACTGCAGTGAGGCTGACAGTTAGTTATTTTAATAACTGTGTCATCACTGTAATATGTGCTGCCAGAAAGATTCTCCTGCATTGCTAAATTTCCTTTCTTTCCTAAGTGAATCAGTGTTATTGAAGAAATCAGTTTAGGTATTTGTATGGTTTTATTTGTGGCCATATTTCAATATTTCTACACACTACTTCCCAGGCACTTCACCCTCTGAAATTAATTCATTTTGAGAAAGGGGGAGAAGCGGAAAAATTTGAAGTGAAGTTGTTCTGTTGATCACCTTGAGGCAATTTTAAAAATAAATTACTTAGAATGCTATGATTCAGATAGTAATTAGAATAAACAAATTAAGTTAATTAAAAGAATTTAGCTGTATAAACTCTCTGAAGTACTTAAGGTAACAGTAAACTCTGATAAAAATTATTAAAAAAAGCTTTCTTATATACAACACTAAAAAAAGATAAGATGTATTTTAATGAAGAGGGTATTTGAATGTTAGTCAAGGTAGAAAAATCTGGAATTACAGCAGCATCTGTCTGACAGCCTTTATGCCCATATAGTATCCTGAGGACTGGGAAAGGAGTCCAGGAGAACAAGTTACCCCTGCCGCTTCAAAGGCTGGTTGGACTTATTTTCTCCAAGACCAGTCCAGTTAAACATTTCTATGTAAAACTTAATTGAGTCTCCCTGTGTCCTCTGTGCATAAGATACTCTATTTTAAAGAGACTCTGATAATTACTTGCACAGGTGAAAAGTAAGCCAGGTGCAGGGCAAGTGCAGACCAGTCCAGGTGGCATAGTGTGAGCACCATATGCAAGGATTACAGCAGGCTATTAGCACTATGTTCACAGTACTCTAACTGTTGCTTTGTAGTTGTTTCTCTTCTGAGTCTTCATGTCAATCACAACCTGCACCTTACATGTTGATTTGTACTCCCAGCATCATGAGTTCCTTTAGTGATCTTTGGATATGGAGGGAGCTGATTCTGTGGACCAACAGTTTCAAAAGTGACTCTGACTAAGAGGTGTGTATGTGTGCTGGGCCGTATACACTCTTCTGTTGAGGAATAAACTTCTTTTGGAAAAGAAAAAAACATTTTTATAAATTAATATACAACTAGATAGTTTTATAGGATGTATATTAGTGACTGAAGTAAATTTATAATGAGATGTATTTTAAAATATAGCAGCCGAAATCCAGATCAAATATTTTTCAGTATCTTTTTAACTAACCCTGCAAGGAAAGCAATAAAATTTCTGACCATTTTTTTCTGAAAAAGTTATGCTGCTTTGAAAAGACAAATATTTCCATCCTTAGGCTGTAAATATTTTAATGCTTTGGTTTATTGTATAACTCCCTGAGTGATTATCAGCTCATTGTCCCATCAATTGTTATTCACTCATCACTCTTTTTCAACTTCATTTTACTCATCTTAACTACACTTTTTTATTACTGAGGCCTCCAGTCTTTGGATTGCCATACTGTTACGAGTGAGTTAGTTTGAATGAAAAAGAGGAAAAATAAGGTCAATAGGTCTTTGATTTTCATCCAAAATTTAAACAGAATCCATTTATGTTTTAAAATTTCAGGTAGTTAGATAAATATTTGTTAATTTAACTCTTACTAAACTTTCTGGCTTCTTTTGACACAGATCAAACATATTGAGTTACATTAGGGGAAACTTCAGATTTATTCCTGATTCAACAGTGCAGACGAAACTGGAAAAAAGCTTCATACTGCCACTGATGATTGTGTGCCTCTAACTTACCAGTCCTCTGACCTTCTCTTGGACAAGTTTGTGACCTATCCTGTTAAGTCATAGGCATACCTCTTTTCATGTTTGGTAGACTGGTTTTTCATATTCAGTGAGTGGTTGATGGTTCAACTTCACAGTGAGATGAATAAGTAGTTCTATATCCTGCAAAAATAATCCAAACCCATTTTTTCTACTTAGTATTGTCTAAATGGCCAGGCTTGTGTGCTCCCTCTGCTCATTTCCAGTTTTCACTGTTGAAGCCAGAATAGAAGGATAGATGGACCAACAAGTCTGACCCTACAGAGCAGCAATTTTTCACCTCTTTGGAGATATTGTGATGTGGAGAGGAGAGAGTGATAGGAATCACTACAGGTCTACAAAGAATAATTTCTGAAAAAACAGTGGTATAGCTGGTGTTGCATCACTCACAGAAACGAAAGCAGAGCAAAGGGAAAATACAGCAATAATCTTCACGAATGTACCGGGCTACAGCCAAGGAAAGGAATAATCTCCTCATGATGACTGTGTTAGCTAGGAAAGAAATAATATGCTTATGTTTCTGTGAAAACAGTGAGGTCTTGGTATCAGGTAAATCATACTAGTAAAACAGGTTTGCTGAGAGAGCTGAATAATATCCGCCATTGCAGAGTAGTTTAGAACAAGGAATGCAAAAATACAGCAGGAACAACACAGGCATAGCTTTAGCTATGTCCAGGCGGTTAGACGTGTAGAGTGGCTAGCTGTCCTTAGTTCAGATGTTCTTTTGTGGTTTTGTGAATTTAGGAAGATCAAATTCTTCTTCCAAAAACAGTGTAGGCTTACAATGTAATTACTAAGGCAATGTAGAGATTTGGGATGTTGTCTCAGCCTTGCACTATGCTGAGATAACAAGTATCAAGAAAACAGATACTAAAAGAAAAGAGTCATTACTCATGTTAGTCAAATAAGCAACAAGAAACTACCCTTGGTACTGGAAACAGCTGCATTTTCTATTAAATGCAAAATGTTGACATGCAGGAGCAGTTATTTCATCTACTATTTGAAATAGTTTCAGGTCTCTGGCATTTCTGTAGTAGAGTTGCACCTCACTGAGGCCAACAGACCGAGCTAAGATGGAGATTCTGTGTTTTGACTGCTTTTAGCTGCCTGGGTGGGCTCAGCAGCTCAGATATCTCCACGTAAGTGATTTCTTCATCACTGAAGTGTAGGGGTTGTACTGGATCTGGCTAGGGTGAAGTTAATTTTATCTCTTAGGTCCGTTATGCTGCTGTGGTTTGGATTTTTGACTGATGAGCATGGGTGCTTTGGCTGCTGCTGAACTGTACTTGCACACTGTGAAGGCCTTTTCCTTTTCTCACTCTGACAGTAGACCATGGGTGGAAAAGGGGCTGGGAGTAGACACAGACTGACAATTGACCCAAACAGTCCAAAGGTGTATTCCATGCTGTATGACATCATGCTCAGCAAAAGAAGTTGGCGGGACCAGGCAGAACTTTCCAAGGTAGCTGTTGCTCAGGGACAGGTTTGGCTTCTGGGAGTTTGTAAGTGATTGAATCTACATAGTTTACTTGGTTTTTTTCCTCTTCTTTAACTTATTAAGCTGAATTGATCTCAACTCATATATTTATCTCATTTTTGCTATTCATATTCTTTCCCCAATCCTGCTGGGTGAATGGAAGGGTAGTGGAGAGTAAATGAGTGTTTGAGTGATTGCTTAATTGCAAGACAGGGTCAAGCCAGCATGGGAGGGATGAGCACAGTCTAGCTCAGGGGCGATGTGGACCCTGAGCTGGGCCAATGCTCCTAAGAGCTGAGTGATGTGTGCCAACACAAAATACATTTATCTTCTCAGATGAAATATGGGTGAAAAATAGTTTGACTGCCTAGTCTCTGCACTGCAGTAGGCAATGGGGATCCATCCTTGAACTAATCAAAGTCAAGAAAGGAACTTTTTTTCAAAGCCCTTGATAATATCTACTTTACTGTGGTAAAAAAAAGAAAGAAAACAAATCTCATGACCCTCCCCTGAAAACCCAAACCTATGCCATATACACTCTGATAAAAATTTTGAATACATACGCTGTTTGAGTAGCCTGTCCAAATTAAAATTTATATGACTCTAAGTCAGTTGAGCTAAAGATAGAAGTGCTGCATCTTGGGGAGAAGACAATTTATCTTCCTGCCTGAGAAGGGCCATGAACATTTGAGGGCTGAAAACATATTCCCATATATTATGAAACACTAATTGCTTATCTAAGAAGATGTGTTTTATTTCTGTCCCAGCTCTGCACAGCAGAGAGTGTTAGAGTGATCAGTGGAGCCATTCCCACTAGGAACTGCTGATTTGGGTTTGTTATTCTATTTGAAAGCTTATACAATGTCAGAGTGACCCTGAACAGCGTGTACTAGCAGGTGTTTGTGTAAGATTGCATCAAATGAACATAAACGCTGTGAAATTTCTGAATAATTACTGCCTAAATGAATAAAACTGCCTGTCTGAATTGGTTCTCACTGTTGGAGTGGAAAGAAAACTTCAGGGAGCATCAGGAGAAAGCAGAAAATCAGCTCTTAACACCACAAAATGTGCACATAAATCTTTTTTGTGTTTTTCAAACATGCTGATGAGTCACTGAAGTTATTGCCATTTCCAAATTTCAATTTCCTGGATGTAAAGGGCTCTACCTTCAGTTTCTTCCAAGGAGTTAGGATCCCAGAATATGATCAAAAATTCAAATAGATGAGGCACTCTCTCTGCTGCATGGCCTCCCCCACAAAGAGAGATGAGTAATTATAAGAAGTTCATAGCCTCTTTTACAGAGAAAGATCCTTCCCTTCTAAGCAGAAAACACAGAAATGCGTACCAGATCAGAAGTTTATGAGAGGAAAAAATGAGATATAATTTCATTCTTATACCTCCAGCCAGATAAGAACACCAGTGTTCTCAGTTGGTTTTATTCATTGTTTAAAAATGTGCACAACTTGACAGAACTAAGAGACATAGATACATATATATATATAGATAAAAGCTTTTTTGGTTAATATATAAAATTATTCATAGCTGAAGACCCTGTCTTTGGAACTACCGAAGAACTCAGTAATTTTCAGTGGTGAAATAAAAGTCAACTCATAGAAAATGTTTGTGTGGAGGGTGTGGAGCAATAACAGGTGAAGAACTGAAAACTGCTTTTCATTCCAAACAGATGGGGTAAAAATGTGTTTTCTCTAGTAAGGCCATTGTTGTCCTGGCGTTTACACTTGATGCTCCAAACTAACCATGACCACATGCATGAAACTCGTTATAGACACAATGACAACTGATTTACTGGTTCAGACTTTGTTCAGGTTATGGTGACACTGAGGGGTGAGCATGACCTTGTAGCTAGAGTCCCTCCCAGAACTCATAGCCAGAGGGCAGGGTAGGCCAGAGGCAGAATTTTTCAGGATATTTCTGTGGAGAAGAAAAAAACCCAAAACCATTGTGCAGATGGAAGGGAGTGCAGTCATAAAATGAAGGACTTGAGGGTAGTCTGTATTCGCCATATTATAGTACATGTTTTATCTACCAACCTTTGTTCAGCTGTCATGTAGCTTGTGCTGGTGGAGGAAAACGTCTGTTCCCTCTGCAGCTCATCTGTGCTCACCTTGGTCAGTTTAAACATGCAATTGTCATCAGAGAATGCAGCCTGCAGGATATCTGATCCATAGGGTTTTGCAAAGGCAGAAACACTATTGTTGCATACTGCCAGCTTCTCAGCCAATATTCTTGTGGCTTCTTGTTGTTATTAGAAATATCTGCTTTCTGTCTGTAATTAATTGCTTTCTTTTTATATTGCTGTGTCAATACACGTTTTTTTTGTTGGCGTTCCTCTCTTTCCTCAAGTGAATTTTCATTAAAAAATATGTTAAGAGGGCTAGAGAGGCCATTTGTTCAAAGAGCCTGCAATATGTTGATCTTTTGGATGGTAACTAAGACCTTTGAAATAAAATGTGATTAGTTAATCTTTTTATGGAAGTATTTGTTTAAGTCTGTTCTGGAATTAACTCCCATGTGATAACTGCATTATGGATTTCTTATGATTTATGATTTATGATTTATAATTAAGCTCCAGTCTTGAAAAATACTGTATGATTATTTCATTGTCTGTGTGAAATACTCAGTTATCCATCTTTTAGCCAAGAGAAAATACCTGAGTGTTGCAGGTAGGTAGGGTATTGCAGGAGTGAGATCTCAAAGGGATATGTTTGGAAAAGTGCCATTATTGTCTTGTTGCACATACTTTACTACAGTGAAAAGCAAAAAAATCTTGTCTGTCTTGGTATGTGGTACATTTAAAAACTGGAGATATCTCATTATAGAATCTGGAATGGGATGTGCAGGGTGTGCTGAACATCCCCTGTGGATGGGTAGCTGAAACAGGGAATTACTGAAGCTTCATCAGATCACTGATAACTGTGCAAGGCAGGAGTAGAGGGCATAGCTGTGATGACAGCAAATTTACACTGCTGAAATCTTATCCATCTCCGTGGTGCAGGGGGAAAATGGTTGCACACAGAAATTTATCTGAAATTTCCGAGAGACAAGCCAGTGTGTTTCCAAATAATTTTTGCTTAGAAAAGTCCAGCACAGAGACAAAGCTTTAGGAAACCCATAATATGGACCATAAATAGTTTGATTGATGGACTTTGATTTACCCAATCAGCTGGCTCTTGTGTAAAACTTCTATAATTCCAGAGGGAAAAGGTATCATTGCTACAAGTAGCCCCTTGCTACATAAAAAAATATTTTAGTTTGAGTCCGCACATTTCATACACCTTGATTTATGACAAATGACATCTAAGGGATTATCCTCCTTACATACTTATAAAGGAGCAGGAGATCATTCTATACTTTAAAAATCTCCTTCCTCCCAAGTCTCAAAATATAGGCAAAATAAATACAGGCAAAGCTAACTTTACTTTTTCCCCACTGCTTTCCCACTCATGAAGTTCTTTCTTGTATCTCATGGGAAAGGAGGATTTCTCATAGGCAGTTTTTGAATCAGTAAAATCTTGCTACCAGTAAGTCACCATATTATCAAGGTTTAAGCACCTTAAAATGTAATGAAACAATGCGTAGGGTTCTAATGTCTTGAAAATTGCTGTACCTTCATTTCTTTTTCCATTGTGCTTTTAGTTTCCGGTTACATTGCCTCATTTTTAGGTACCTTAGGGTTCTACAATCATTCAGATTATTACGTTTTGGCATTTGTAAATTGCTTTTCATGTGGTTGATTTTTAAAGTGCTTCCTAAACTTTAGTGTGATTTGATATTTTCAAGAAGATATATAATAGGAATTTTTTCAGCATCACTGCAGTTAGGAAGGGATTTATGTTATTAATGAGTAGCTTAAAATAATATTTACAAATATAACAGGAAAATAATATTGTTCATCAGGGCTTATCATTTATAATGAGGACAGCTGTGACAACGTAAGATTTTATGGCTGAGATAAAGATGAGTCTTTGGTATGAGTGTGGAGGTATGAATGTCTGAGTCTTTTGCATTAAAAATTGCTATTTTCTAATTAGATGAATACAGAAAGTCAGGTAGCACAGAGTTGAGATGCATGGTAGGCAATATGCTGATCTCCATTTTGGTTAATCTGCCATCAGGATGAGCCCCTGGCAGCCAGGGATGAGAGAAATAGAAGTGACAGCTGGGAACTGAGCACAGGGTGCACTCCTTGCCATTTTGCCCAAAGAAAAATGTGTGCAGAAACTGCCTTGGTCTCATGTTGTAAACTGACCTCCCATCCAGGAATCCACCTCTACTCCAAATTAGAAGTAAACAGGATTTGAACAGATCTGAGGGTGCACTGGGAGCAGCACTGGGCTGTGACAATTTGCCTCCCTTTTCCTCTCCCAGGTGTGTTTGTTTAACAAGCATTGTGCTCAGCTCACAGCCCCCACAGCTGCCCAGCACTGTGAGGGGAATCCAAGGCTGCTGTCTTTTGCTTACATTTGAGAACAACTATCACAACTCAGCCTCTTTCTGATGTAACATGGTCATTTTCTAATGAAACCAGCTTTGTTTTCCTTTTGTTCTGACACTACTACCTTTTCTTGGGAAGGGCTAAACTCTTTGCTTTGCCTCAGCCTTCACAAGTTCTTGCTGTCTTGAAAGATTAGATATACTTTGGACAACGACAGTCTCAAAATGCCAGTTTGCAGAACAACTAGCTAGAAGTAGATGGGACATTGCCAATGAGCCTTCAGTGCATGACTTTTCATTGTGAAGGCATTTTTTATTCTGTGTTTCAGGAAAAGAGCAGAACAGAGCATTTTCTGTGTCATCCTTTATTTTACATGTTGCCCTGATCTCCTTTAATCACCCTTCCCCCATAAAAACGACTGCTTGTCTCTAACAACCCCTCAAGCTACATCAAATGTGTTGCACTTCCATGAATACTTATGAATATAAGAATTTATTTTTTCCATTTTGTTTTTTCAGGTAGAACACAGCACATTAGGAAATCCAATGTATATAAAGATGATTTATTGTGAATTTTTCAAATTATATTTATTTGTAATCAGTTTGGCTGTGTTTAGTATTATAGCCGTCAGACCACAATGTAAATAGAAGAAAAACAGAAACAGAAGTTTCAGGTGAACATCCATAAAAATGAAAACACTTAAACCTTTGGATGTTTTAATGCACAGCTTGCATCAAAGTCAGATCATCAAGTTATATTAGTCATCTGTAACTTTTACACAGGATCACCAGGGACAGGAAGGTTATTTTTCCTTACACTAGAAGAGGTATGAAGAGGTACAAAACTGTTGTATAAATGTGTCTCTTTGACAGAACAGTAACAAGCGACGTTAATGGGAAGAAAGATGTCTACCTCCTCAGAAAATAAGGTCAGCTGTTGTTACTTGCCTAAATTTGGACACAACAGGGGACTTACTCAGATATGTAGTACTGCATACTATCACCATGTTTACTACATGTGCTTCAGTGAGCTGAATGAAGAAAATAATCTTGAACCTTTTTATCAGCGTAAAGTATTTTCTCGCAGTTTACTCAAACAGCCTGTCATATTTTCTTTAGGTGAAGAAGACTAACCATTTTCCTATGTCTTCCTGTTGTGGATTGAACTAATGATGTCACCTAAACCATCACTTACAAATGGGGCAGCCCAAGTAGAAACTTGTTGCTCCAGACTTACCAGCAGACATCACTGCTATGGTAAGACTTACGAGAGTTGAAGTTCAGTCTGCGTCAAGGGCTGAAGTTTGTGATGGCAGCAAAATGTCCCAGCAGCAGAAGCGTTGCAGAGAAACCGTGGTCTCAGAGGGACATTTTGGGTGGCCACCAACAGAAGACAGAACTTGACAGAGCTCATCTATTCCTCTCATTAATGCAAGGGAAGTGTTTCACTTTAGAAAGATGTTTTTCTCCTCCGAGTTAATATTCAAAGCATTGGCAGCTTAAGGAGCGTGGCCTATTTTACTGACAACAGCTATTTATTATGGACTGGCCAGTGGGTGCAAATAAATGGTGTAAGGTTGAATCAGAAACAGTGAGTCAACTCCAATCCATGTCAGGCATCTACACATGAAACAAACTCATACAAATTGTGCCCCATGGAAGGCCTGTAGAGTGCAGGATTAATGTGACTAATGGTCTCTGGTATATAATAACTGAAGCAGATGAAGGATGAAATATGGTTGATTGTTAAACTGTTCACAAATGAGAAAGTTCAGCCCAAGGTCAAATGTGAGACAAACAGAAAGAGAATTAAGCATCATTTGATACACTTCGACAAAAGCTGTTCTGACTTCTTGAAACCTAGTGTGTCAATTAGCAGATACTATGTGTTCATCTCTTAGAAAATATGATGGGAGATTATAATAATAGCCTCAATACAGTGACTTCAGGAAAGCATATCCCATGGAGAAGATGGATGAGTTCAAAGGGTAAATAACATTTCTTATGAAAACAAAATTCCATAGTCCTGATTATAATTATTGTTCTAATTGATGAGGAAAATTAAAAAAAAAAAAAAAAAAAAAAAA
>VXBB01023812.1:214484-241519 GCA_013399915.1 Illadopsis cleaveri
AAAGAAAGAAAAAATATTTTAGAAGAAAGGAAAAAAGAAAAAGGAAACAAAACAAAAAAACCGAAATTGAAACTGCAACATAAGAAAACTGGTCTTGTTTTTCTAACTAGCACCAAAAATAGGATTTGAAGAAGAAATCACAGAGCCTTTGAATATTACACAATAATGCAACAAAACATAATGCAATAATATATATACTTCCTCTGAGGCTGAAATGTTCTGCAGAAGTTGTTTATTGGACAAATTTCCACCTGGAAGATTTTTATGTTGTCTAAGCAATGAGAGCAACTGAAATTTATATTCAGTTGACATAAATTCCACCTAATTTATTTGACTAAGTATAGCCATAAAGCACAGAGAAGCAGCCAATTACACTATATAGATTTTAGGACCTTGATCTGATCTTCCATCAAAGATGTATCTTGGACTCTCTTGGGCTCAGTGAATAGGGCTGAGCAGCTCTCTGACTAAAGGAGTGAAGGAGAAGCCTGCATGTCCATTGCGTGCCCTCAAGGCATGCCTGACAGACACAGACAGGATATGGTTATACTTCATGATAAAATGTTCAAAATATTCTATATTTAAAAAACAAGAATTGTGTTTTCAAATTTTTAAAGCTCATCTCCATATACATTCTTCCTCCTTCATCTTCAGCAAATAGACTTCAATCATTTGGCATTTTCCCTGTTTAAACTTACTGTCAGACTAATAATTAGTGTTTGTCTATGACCTTATATGCTACAATGTAAGAGTACTCTTTTAATGTCAGAATTTTAATCTTTATGGGTCCTTTTGATCACTGACCCATATAAACATAATGAACTCCACAAAATGCAATAAGTGAAAACCTTTATTTTGGATCTGAACTGAAATAAACCTCTGAGTCTTTTGAGTTGGCAGTGAAAGCTCTTTTCAGACATGTACAAGGAACTGTCCTTATGGCTAAAATAGTTCTTAGGCAAAACAGCTATAATTGTTATCTAGTCATAATTAACAGCTTTGTTTTCTGTAGGGAAAGCATGGATTCTGTCAGAATTGTTTGATGTGCAAGGATTTGATAATATAGTACGAAAAATAATGATCATGATGTTTAGACTTGTCTTTGTTGGTGTCAGTGAGATCACGTTCTCCAGTCACTTCTACTAAGGTGGAACCGATGCTGTAACCCCTAAATCTCTTGGTGATAAGAGATTTGACATTTGACAGTCCATTACAGGAGAACCAAAGGCAGACACCTGCAGAATTTGTATAGAAGGGCAGGGCATTTCCCCTTCCAGAGGCTGCCTCTTTGTAGGTGGCAGAATGATGTATGACTGAAAAAGATCAGAGATGCATTCTGCATTTATGGGTGTAGACCAGTGACTAGAGCAACAAACGGATTTGCAATTTCCACCTCTTTCATAGATGTGAGAAGTGAAAATTACAATTGTTTCATAAAATTTAGCATTCATGATAGGTTTTCCAGGATGATGCTGAAATAACATGTCAATTCATAAATTTTCTTGTGGGAAAAGGGTTGCTTCACAGAGTAGTGAGGCATTTTCCTATTCTCTCTGGCTGCAGTGTGGCTACTATAACCATATCCTTTCCCTGAAACTGTGTTCTGTCTTACTTAAAAAGGAACTGCTGATCTAGAAAAGCACAGAGTATCAGTGGCAGTGGGAGAGTCTTGGGAATAGCGACCTCTGGGGATGGTTTAAAGATCCAACATTGAAAAACTGCACATGCACTTCAGGTCTACACCCAACAGTGGTGAGCAAACACCCGCAGCAATGTTTGCCAGCCCATGACTATGTTCCCCTTTGGCCCCTCATCAGAACTTGCAAACACACACTAAAAAATGCGTGCAAGTAGATCAGATGTGATCGTTTCTTTAATAGAAGAAAGGGTTATCTTTACACTGACAAAAAACTAAGCACCAATAACGAAGAACTGTTATATAGAAAACTTTAAAAAGTATTAGGAAAGGGTGAATAGAGAGCCAGATAAGGTTACCACATGGGTGACATGAACAGTATATTCCAACAAGCCCCCTATACACTTTCTATTTCTTGGCACAATGAAACCATCTGCAGATAAATTACATGAAAGCAGTATTATAGAAAGTAATTCCTGGTGTGAAAGGAGATAGAACAAATCACCCCGTCCTTCTATTTTTTGCTTACATGAAGTATATACTGTGCTTTTCCCCTGTGTAATTCACACAAATTCAGTACTAAAACTTTCTTCCTTTTGTACAGCTGTTGCAGGTCTGCAGAAGAAAATTGCTGCATGAGAGTTAGGTGGTGTGATTTATCAAAGTGAAATTGCTTTTCATGTGGAATTGGTAAATTTTAAGCATGGAGATGGAGGCACTAAGGAGGAAACAGAAAATGAAATTATAAAAATGAAATGCTCTTAAATAGAAAATTAAAACTACTTCTGAAAGACAAGGGAAAGGAAAGGAAAGACTGTCAATGAGGTCTCTAGATTCCTAGAATCATCTCTGGGGTTTTTTTGTTTGTCTATTCACAGAAATTTTTCTAATTTTTTTTTTTTTTTTTTTTTTTTTTTGTTTTGTGGTGGGTATTTTATATTTTTTGAAAAAAGANAGATTATAAATTGTCAGAAAAAATGAAGTCCCACATTTTCCTGTTACAAGCTGGAATATCAGGCTCACTTAATTTTCCAGTTCTCTGTTGTTTCAGATCAAACCACTTGCCTAAAGTAAATCTAGTTTGTAATTTTTCTTGGGGTCCATTTCACATAGCTTCTTGTACTGCGGGCAAGTGAATTGGGCAGCAATCTTGTCTGGAACATGCTCCAGCTTTAGGCGATAAATTTAGAGCAATACTTTGGATCTGTGGGTTTACTAATTTTATGGTGGATGGACAACACCGAATGATGTGCTGGAGGGATGGGATATCACCCAGAGGGAGCTTGATAGGCTTGAGAGGTGTGAACCTCTGCAAGCCTCCTGAAGTTCAAAAATGCCAAGTGCAAGGTGCTGCACCTGGATGAGGAGAGTCCCAACCGTAAACAACACAGACTGGACAGAAAATGGATTAAAACCTGCCCTATTAGAAGGACTCAGGGGTGCTAGAAGCTGGACTGACCAGGCCCTGAGCACTCACAGCCCAGAAAGCCAAAGGTGTCCTGGGCTGCATCCAAAGCAGCATGGGCAGCAGGGGAGGGAGAGAATTCTGCTCCACCTGGAACCCTGCATCCAGCAGGTCCCAGCACAGAAAGGACTTGTTGGAGTGGGTCCAGAGGAGGACCAAAGATGGTCAGAGAGCTTGAGCACCTCTCCTGTGGCTGAAAGGATTGAGGTTCTTCAGTATGGAAAAAGAAGACTGGAGAGACCTTACAGCAAGCCTTCCAATACCTAAGAGGGCCTGCAGAAAAGCTGGAGTGGGACTTCCAGCAAGGGCCTGTAGTGATAGGACAAGGGGTAATGGCTTTCAACTGAAAAAGAACAGGTTTAGATTGGATATTAGGAAGAAATTCTTTACTGTGAGGATGGAGAAACACTGGAACAGGTTGACCAAAGATGTTTTTCCCGTCCCTGGGAGTGTTCAAGGCCAGGTTAGACGGTATTTTGAGCAAGCTGCTCTAGTGGAAGGTTGGGTTGAAATTAGAGGATCTTTAAGGTTCCTTCTAACCCAAGCCTTTCTATAATTCTGTGATTCTGTGATTCTATGATTCTATGACTGTGGTCTGAAAAGGGATAAAGGAAGCCATTATCACAGAAACAACAATTATTATGACAGTTTTTTTTATGCATTGAAAGTGGCCACTTCCTTCAAGGATCTGCCTTGTTAACAATGCAGGCTTTGGTAGTGATTCACTTCAGACAGTAAATAAAAATGAAGGACTTCTGCCTTCCCTAGTTTGTGATTCCTGGTAACTCCAGAGTCAAATACAGCCCCTCAGCCTCTATATGTGATTGCACAGAAAATGCTTCATACAGGTCTTCTTTCACTAAACTTCCTGTAGCCAGAATATCCAACTTTGCAGAGAAACACCTCTAGCAAAAGCAAACAACCATTGATGCAGATACAATGCAAGTAGGCCTGTAACTGTACCAACCTCCAACCAAGAACAAACAGGAATTCTTAACACTACCTTTTTTCTTTGGTTATCTAATCAATGAAAGAAGTTAACTCTACCTTGCAGCTACTTCAGGCTACATTTTGTTTAACCCTAAGGGGCCAACACAGGAAAGAAAAAAGAATATATTTGCAAGCAAAGGCAAGAGGGGAAAAAAATCATTATTAAGCACATTGTAAATTTATTAATTATTACAGCACAGAAGGACTCTGAGAGTATTTGTTTGTTTGTTTTTATTTGTCAGTAGACTGTTACAAGGTTATGGCAGCATATAAAGTGACAAATGTTTTTTAACACTTTCTAAAGTTTCCTGTCAGTAGCCATTGAATATTATTCATTTCAGCCCTATTCAAACATACAGATTCCAGCCATTTTTTTTACACCATTTGAAATTTTCTCGTCTCTGGCCTTCCAAATGTTGAAAGTGACTTCTATTTCCTGCTTTATCAGTTATTTAAGTACCATCAAAATACTTAGATAAAGTACACCTGCTAAAATCCTCCTGAGGTTAATATTTTAGAGTGAAAATCCTGTTCTCTCAGTCACAGCTGCTTTTGTGAAAGTGTCAGTGGTATATGAAAAAAAAATATGAAGTGTGGGACTCACCAATGTGCAACAGTTGTTCTGTACAAGCAACCTTTCTTCCCTTAAACTGAATTTCCTCATATTTTCTTTTATATGGTTCTCCTAGTGACCTTACTGTCATAGAAGTATGTAACTGATGTATTCAGCTGTGTTACTAAAGGAATTTCAAATCCTGACTTGTTTTTATTCTCCAAACCCAGCTTTTTATTGTTGTTGTTGTTGTTGTTGTTGTTTTGATAATTTGGCATGAATGTGAAGCTCACATTTAATTATGCTATATATCAGCATCATTTTCTGAAACCTAGATTTCTGTTTTCAAGCTAAATAGAAATGGCAGTAAGAAGTCAATAAAATACCATAAATGACTACTATATGGAGAGTAAAAACTAGTTTCAGAATCTTTGAACAGATATTTAATAAAGTTTTTCAACAACAAAAAAATATTTCTGACTTCCTAATTTATGTCAAGCTGATGCTGGGCCACCCTGAAATCTAAGCAGCTGCTTTAACAGAGTTTATGCTACTTAAGCATTATGTCACTAAGCAGATGTTAAACCATATTGATATGATATTGATTATTTCAATGGGCTTGCATTGAGATCCCTGCTAGAAAAGTTTCAACAGCAACTTATTTGAAGAATAAGAACACTCAAAGAGCAAGGATCAGGCATGTGCTCAAATCTGACATAGCCACCTGTAGCACATGGTCTTAAGTGTTCTAGCTTTGAGCAGTCATTTTAATATTAGAATCTAATTTCAGACTTAATTGTTTTAACTTGTTGATTTTGCCAGCGTATTCATAAACTATAAAATTCCCTCTGCACAGTGATGTCAATATGAAATTCCATTTAAAAACATAACAATTCTCAAATGGGTAAATATACACTTACATGCGTGTATCTCTGTCTACTTGCCTGCATATAAATAAAATTGCTGTATTTTCTAAGTAGGAATGAACTGTCTAGTTTGGGAGAGGAAAGATTCCAGTCTGTTCTTTCTACCAAGTAATAGGGTGTGCCAGGAATGGGTGAGCACATAGGAAAAAATGAAGGGTGAGTTTGAGCTGGCTGGATTGGTCTTGGGCAGGAAGTGTAAGATGAGATGGTTCTTGTGCTATAAACCACTGCTGTAGGTTTTTGAGGGATTTAGCAGCAGGTGTGGATTTGTTACAGCTGCAGGAGGTCACAGCCCACCTATGACCTTCTGCCTAGCTCTTGACTGGTATTTTCATTTGTCACTCAGAAAATGCCAGGTGATCTCTTCACGGACCCATTATCCATCTGATTGAAAGCCTAAGAAACACTCAGAGGACTTGTAGCCCTGTGAGTGCCTCTGTCGTGGTCTCAGTCCTTCATGGGACTGCAGGATGGATTTCACGGTTTCCAAGTTTTCCAAAGCACAGGAGTGACTGAACAAACCATAACATATGTTGAAGGACTCTAACAAACAAGGATTAGAAAATGCCCTCAAAAACGGAAGAAATTTTGAGAGATATCACCACATAGCAGAGGGATGAGATGTTATCACTTTCTGTCCAGATGCTGAGAATATGAAGAAATTAAATAGCCTTACTTTATTCTCCTCTTAATTATCAATGAGAATTATTCCCTTTAAGCATTATATCGCTTATATTTCTTTTGGTTGTGATGGATAACAGGTAACTAATTTGACAATATCTGTAGAGAGATATAAGGGTTGAAAATATTTCCCATATACTCTAGGATTCAAAAGGAACGTTTAATTTTAATTTTTTCACAAAAATATTTTAATTTATGTTTATCTTAGAAAAGCCTGAACACAGTAAATACAATGAGAATATAAGTTAGTGGAGTAGCAGGAAATCAATCCTGAAGGCACTGAAAGAAAGTACTATGTCAAACATAGAACACCTGAGAATTTGCAACCTGTGTGAAGACAGAGAGATAATTTTTGTACTTGTGTTGTTTCCAGTCAAATGCAAGGTGCTTAGACGACCCAGTCTAAAAGGACAGTGGGGTTATGTCCTTTTCTTTTTTTTAAAAAAAAAGGAAATAGGGAAAAAATACATTGATTCATGAAATTTAGAATTCAGCAGAAAAAAATTATAATTTATCAGCTAAGGTTACATATTGAGACTTATTAACATTTACATTGCACTCTTTCCTGGAAAAAGACATGTCTAAGCTACATAATTTCATTAATATTTTGGTCTAATCTGTATAAAGAATAATTGGCTTATTTAAAAGCTGGTTAAATGAATACTATTATGATAACAATAGAGCAGTTCTAAGCACATCCCATTAAAAAAAAAAAAAAAGAAGTGTTACAGTGCATGGGAATGCTGGTGAGAAGGAAAGTAGTTGGAGTTTTATTTCCAATATAGCAACTAGAAAAATATTTTGATCACGGAACTACTGTGCTTTCTGCATTATTGCAATGTGGTGAATGGATAAAGGATATCTTTTCATGTACCCTGATGTTCAGTGGGGACATGCACATCTTGCTGCATTTGTACAAGGGAGAGAGAGATTTCAGTTTCCTTTATGTGGCTGGGGAAGGAGCAGAGAGTTCAGGAGCAGTCTGATTCAGTTTATTTTTAGTGTACAAACCCCATGGAGCAAAAGTTTACAAGCATGGAGATCTGTGAGATCTGGCAAGTAAGGAGAAAGGGACATCCAGGAGCTGATCTTAATTAAAACTAAGTGAAGGTTTTCTCTAAACTGAGAATTTCAATGTATTATGCAGTATCTACATGTGCAAAAATTATAATGCAGATCATCACTACTCCTTCCCAATGGTTTTTGTTTGTTTGTTTCTTTGTTTCTGTTTTTGGTGGTTTCATTTGTTTGGGTTTTAAAGTTTTGTTTGTTTGTTTTTTGTGGGGGGTAGTGTTTAAAATTTAGCTTCAAGACATATATCTGAGTTTTCCCTAAAATTCTTGAGGAAAAAGGCCCCATGTTCTTTCATAGCCACTAGGTAATAAACCGCAATTTGTTGTTTGGTTACTTGGAGTTATTTTCAGATCCTAAGAAAAACAACTATTTAAAGAGGCGTGATTAAACTGCAGTAGTGTTGCTGCAGTTTATTGTGTCTTTTTCACCTGGAGGAAGGAGAAAATATACCCTAGGAAGCAGGTCTCTGTGCCAGAAGTACCTCTGCCACTTTAGTTTCGTATGCTGTGTTGAGACAATTTTGTGTCTAAAATAACTGTCAATTTCTTCTAGTGTGGAAACACTAGACCATACTTTAGGCTTTCCCCTAAAAAGGAGGAATTTACAGCTACTCAGTTCTCAACATTGCAGTTGTTTTTGCAAAACCTACAACATCTATGTTAAATGATGACTAGGGTAAAGAAGTTACTGGGAATGTTCATAGACAAAGGTTGAATTAATAAATCCTGTTTACATATGAAAACAAAAAAAAACAGAGAGAAGCTGAGCAACTTAAGTAAAAATTATGTATTTCATCACACTACTAATTACACTGTTCTTTGGAAGCTGGACAATTGAAGATTTTTTGTGAGTAACACTAACCCTAAAGAACTAGTGGTACCTTTCATGTTTTCTAAACATTTGAATCTCTTTCTCTAAGAGAACAATGCAACCAGTTTTAAAGTCAAGGGAAATTCATTATCATCAGTTCTCTTGAGACTAGACAGGGAGAAGGAGTGTGTGTATTCTAGTTGACCAGCTATGTCTGTTGTGGATTGTACTACTTAGCTCAGACACATCATTTCACGGGTGCAACAAAGTGGATGCTCGCCATTCTGACAGTGGTTTAAAACAAGGAACTTCACTGGTTTTATCTTTGTTGTGCTCTCAGATGGTTGTACATATTTTTCAACTCTTTTTTCACTGGGCAAAGTCAACCCCCTTAAGTTGAGCAGGCCATCTTTTTACGGGGACACAATAAAATCAACAATTCTCTGTCTCTGTGTGTGCTGCTTTCTCACCTGAATTTACCTTGGCTAGCACAACTGGATTTCATTCACACTTTTAATCATTCAAAAAAATGCTATGCCTGGCTTTCTTTAGAAAGGTTAGTTTATTTTATAGCTCTAACTAGTGAGATCTCTTTGTGAAAACTATCAAGTGCAGAAGAAATAGAAAAGAAATAGGAAAAGAAAGTTAATAAAATCTGTATTTTCCAGGGGATCCTTCAGAGTTAACTGACTTACATCTTTCTACACCTGCCTGCTTCCAAGCACAGAAACACTGTGCGACAGGCTGGTGATGGATGGGAAAATTAATCTTTTGTTCTCTAGAAATAGACAGCAGCACTCTATTTGCTGTCAGCTGTCACTATCAACTATAAATCACAATATTTTACTCTATTTGTGACTTCTTAAGATTTGTGAGTTTCATATGCGTGTATGTGGATACAGGACATGGCTTCATTATATTCGATGGGGGTTACATCAGACTGATGACCTCTCAACTGTGGGATTCTCTATTTTAAGCCCAGTTCTCTTCAACACCTTTGTAATTGACTTGAACACAGGACTTGAAGGGATACTGAGTAAGTTTACGACTGACACTGAACTGGGAGAAAGTGTCAACTCCCTGGGACAAGGTGTCGACTCCCTCAAAGGAAGACAGGCCCTGCAAAGCAACATCCACAAATTAGAGGGCTGGGCATTCACCAACCACCTGACATTTAACATTCTGCATCTGGGATGGGGAAACCCTGGATGTACAGACAGACTGGGGAATGAAATGCTGGAAAACAGCACAGAGGGAAAGGACCTGGGCATCCTGGTTGATGACAAGTTGAACATGAGTCAGCAGTGCCCTGGCAGCCAGGAGGGCCCCCAGGCTGCATCAGGCCCGGCATCACAGCCGGGCAAGGGAGGGGATTGTCCTGCTCTGCTCTGCACTGGGGTGGCTTCAGTTCGAATGCCGGGAGCAGTTTTGGGTACCACAATACAAAAGAGACATTGAGCTGTTAGAGAGTGTCCAAAGGAGGGCCACGAGGATGGTGAAGGGCCTTGAGGGGAAGCCGTGTGAGGAGTGGCTGAGGTCACTTGGTCTGTTCTGCCTGGAGAGGAGGAGACTGAGGGGAGACCTCACTGCAGTTACAACTTCCTTGTCAGGGGAAGAGGAGGGGCAGGCACTGACCTCTTCTCTGTGGTGATAGTGACAGGACCCTGAGATTGTGTCAGGGCAGGTCTAGGTTAGATTTTAGGAAATGGTTCTTCATGCAGAGAGTGGCTGGGCACTGGAACAAGGTCCCCAGGGAAGTGATCACAACACCAAGCCAGACAGAGCTTAGATAATGTTTGGACAATGCTCTCAGGCATATATAATAATTCTTGGATTGTCCTGTGCAGGACCAGGAATTGGACTCAATGATCCTGATGCGTCCCTTCCAACTCAGGATGTTTTTTGATTCTGTGATTCTAGGTTTCACAGTCAAATACACTCATGTGCGCAGGCATGGAATCCACCAACAGGTCAACATCACACTTTATAAGAATTATCTCCAGTTCTTAGCCCATGCAGTGTAGCATGAATTAGCTAAATGCACTCTGTATGTGTTTGTATTTAGGAAGGGACAGTTTTCATCTTCTGATAGACAAAAAGTAATTGTATTCCACGATGTACCATTACAAGACACCAGTGCTAAAACCAGTAATGGAAGCAACATGCTAAGAATTTCCTTAACCATAAGGAATTGTATAAGACCTTGAGAAATTTATTTGCTCTCATTTAAGAAGACTCTTAATTGAAGGAAGAAATAAATCTTTAGGAGAGAAAGCAGTCTGAGTGCATACTCTGATGTGGTTTATCTTTTTGATTCAAAAAGTAGTTGCTGACTCTGAAGAAAGGCCGAATTGGAAACTGAATTATTCTGAACTGGTAAAAAAGATGTGCAATTTATAATCTACACTGCAGCAACCTGCTGACAGGTTCTTGGTAACAAAAAATGTAATTCCCTAGCTATAATTCTCTTCTTGAGGTAGTAAAGTGCAACCACTGAGAATCTATGTAATCCATATTCTTCTACTTTAAGAAAGGAATAATATCTTCTCTTTTGTTTATAGGGTGTGATGAGGGACAGTTGAAATAAAGTAAATGGATTTTTAAGAACTCAATGTCCAAAATCCATTCTTATTTGAAAAACTGAGTTGGAAAACCTCTATATTTTAAAATTACAAACAAATGAAATTTCTGCTTTTTGTAAAGAGCTATGCATTTTCTCTCTGTTTAGTTAAACTAAAATTATTTGATACTACTTCAAAGGCCTGAAAAGCAAACATGCACAGCACTGATCTTCATGAGAAAGAGAAGGTCTAAATTGTGTATCAGAAATAAACACTGCACATTGCCTTGTTTGGAGCCACACTCCTGCTTTTAATATATACCCAAGCAAAAATACATTGCACATTAAATATAACTGGAGAAAATTACAAGTCCTTCTCCTAAGATTCATCTCCTTTCTTTTCATCCTATTGCATCAACTCCAAAAATGCCAGTGAATATGACATATGCTAGCCTCGCAACAAGCAAAGATTTTAGGCAGCCATAGTCACAATTTGTCTTTTGATTCACATTAAAGTAATTTTCACTCTTCATGCAGTCTCTTCAGAGATACTAACCAGTAGGAACCCATCTATTCTGAGGTAAGAACATCCTAATTTTTAAAGGCTTATTTTACATCCTGTACAGGACAAGAAACTACTAATTCAGTCCCTAGCTCTCTTCTCCTACAGAATGTGTAGCCAAAATTTGATAGAGAGTGTAGGCAGAGACAGCACTGTTCCCTTAAGTACTAAAGTGCTGCAAAGTTTCTTGGGATCTTGGCTTTAGTTTCCCCATTGTCACATATGATTTTATCATACTGCATCCCTCTGCCTTCATATTCAGTTAAGGACCACTTGGAGCAACTTAGATGTCATTGTGAAATATTGTGAAATGGCTTTTACTTCAGCATAGTACCAGTAAAAATTTTCATGGTTTCCAAGGTGAAATGTTTTCACTGTAAGATGTCAGGCTTTTCCTGTGATGCCTTCTTGGTGCCTGCAAGAGCAGACATGATTTCAAAGTCGTGAAGAATAGTAATGATGTCATGATGAGTGCATTAACACAAGTCTGTATTTTCACATGCTGTGTTGAAGTATTGGAAGGTTTAGAATGAATCCCACAGTATCCTTCTCTGTATCTCACGTATCCCACTGTGCTTCCATCAGTGCTGCTACATGGCATTACAATGCAACACCTGCAAATATCAGTGTATTAAAGAGTCAAATTCCCATTTTCAGGAAAATGAAAAGAAGAGCAGGCAGGTAGTTTCTGATGTGCCTCCAGTCTTAAATTAAAACTTTCTATAGAGTGAATGAAAGAACAGGAAGAGAGAGACTGTAGTTGGTGAGGGGAAGGGCAGGAAGGAACCTGGCTGGGTGAGCTCCTCTCCATGCTGGTGGAGAGGATCCACCACCAGAGGACTCCACCTGCAGGAATTTAATTGTGACTAGGGCTCACTTTAGCCTGCTCAGGGATACAGCTCTTTTAGTACGTGACCAATTAAAGGTGCTCAGTGCTGGAAGAATGAAGACTTGAAATATAAAGCGGCAGTGACAGTGGAATACTTACAAGTAAAGAGCTATAGAAATATTTTATGTTAAAAGGCAGGAAATATCTAGCCCTGTTTTATTTCTCATCCTGCAGAAAGTTTCCAGATAAAAAGCAGATAGGGCATGCATTCCTCATTACAGTGTGCGTAAAATCTGAACTTCATTCAGTTAAAATAACAAGATCAAAAGGTTTTAGAACAGGGATATGTTCCAAGAGTTAATCTCTTTCAAAAACTTCTGGTATGCAGTTTTTAGGTTGCAGTTTTTCTCAGCACAAGGTACCTGCCTGAATCCTTGTATATATGAAGTGAAAGGATCAGCACTGAAAACAATGGCACGATGCACTTCTTTCTGAGAAAAGTATTTAATCTCTTTTCAGAGCCATTCCACTGACCCAAGCAGAGACATCCCCAATTTACACTAGTGTAATTACTCAGTGAATAGATAATGGTTGTCAGATACATTCTTTCTGGTATTGATGATTATTCCTCTCTTAGAAGGTGGAGAGAAGGATGTGGGCAGTTTGGAGGGAATGTGGACTTTTCATTTTATCAAGGGGACTAACATTTTTGTGATAATTATAATTTTATTCAGTACAGTGTTCCTGTGGAACAATGCAGATGCTAAACTGTTACTTATCTTTGGTTATCATCCAAAATAGAATTGAAAAAGAAAAACCTCTTCTTTTTTTATATATATATCTAATTAGACATTTAGAGTACTACAGCACTTTTATGAAAGGATGTATTTTAGATGTAGTTTTGGAACTGCAGTAGTAACAACATTTTTTCTGTGTGGTAAACAGAAGCCTTTTGGCAGTGGGATGCTTTAGTTTTGAAAACTGCCAAAAATTGTTTGTTTATATACAGAACTACAGCTACCCACTGTGCCTGTGAATCATATGGAAGGGGTATCAGTGTAAACACAGAGCTGTAGTAAAAAAGTAGGTGTACAGGAAACATACATTATTATGCTGGCAAGCTAAACTACCGGCAGCACCCTGTCATTAAGAGGGAAGAAAGAGGGTGTGGGGGAGAAGAGCTGAAGTCAAGCCTGGATATTCTAATGTAATTTGGAAAGGACTGCAGAGTAGTCTAAATGGTAATGGTTTTTGACAGTTTGATATGTATTTATAGCTGTTGCCAGCCCATCCTGAATATTATGTAGAACTGTCTGGGATTTTTTGGGTTTATCACCACAGGCATGCAGGATTACAGCCTGATGAAGTCAAAAAGAATTACTCAGCCAACCCAATCCCTATACTTATAAAGCACCCTCCACACAAGGTCCCAGAGAGCAGCTCAAAAATACCATAACTGTCAGAAAGGATGGTGAAATAAAAAATTGCCATCTAGGCTTGAAATCCACCATGGAGATGGGCTACAGATTATCTCCCAATAAAAGCTTCCAAAGAGCCAGTGCCCAGCAGGGCAGAGAATGGGCAGCACTCATCACACATCCTATTGGTAGCACTAAAGACATATAAGACTTTTTTGTGCTCAGCACATTCACAGTGGAAATATACAGATCAATATAAATTTCCTGAGTCAGCTAGAGGCTAGGTGAAGGGATCTCCAATTAAAAGCAGATACTGGATACACAGGATTTCCTTTGCAGCAAAACCAGTGGTCCATCCTACCCGCAACTTTCATCTGTTTTTGTCCAGTCCCTTTTTCTTTTTTCTTCTTAAGTGTTCCTAAAAATTTTATCTTCAAACTTTGCAGGGGCATCCATGATGCAGACACAGAGGTTTTCCTGATTTTGTCTGTGTCAGTCTATATTGAGCTGTGTTTCATCAAAAGATTTGCTAACCTTTCAAATGAACTTAATTTCTTCAAACAGAAAAATACATCCAAATAACAATGAAGCAAATAAATTTAAGCCAAATTACAGATTAAAGGCTCAATACTAAAGAGCAACGGTAGAGACCAGACCCTGCCCACATTCCTTACCATAGACTGGTGGGGGAATCTTGTACCCCACACTAGCCTGCTATCACAGTTTGTCTTAAGATGGAGATTCTAATGTAGTTGCCCATAAATTGCTAATTATTAGAGGAATAATACAAGACTGCTGATGTTGCAGCCTAACTGCAAACCAGCAGCTCCTTTCTGTGCTTTTGAGCACTTTAGCTCATTGACTTGCTGTTGATCAGGATCCTTCAGAGCAGATGTCAACCGTATGTGGAACCAGATAAAGCTCCAGGCTGCCTGAGATAAAGAGAAGTCTTTAGGAAGTAGTGTTGAGCACTGTGTGATTTGGGAAAGGATATCTTGGAGGTGACCCAAAGGGTAAATGTACCCATAAAACTGGATTTGAGCATATACTTGGCCTGATGTTTGAAGCTTTTGCAGTCACATGGATTTGAGGGCGGGTATGCAAAGTCTGACGTGTTTGCCCAGGGTTTTGAAGGATGGAGCACATGTGATCTCACTCTTTAATCAGAGCATGTGTTTTGCAGAAGACCTCTGGGGACTACAGCCTTTACTGAAAAATCATGTTAGGACAATTAATGTTCACCACTATCACTCCTGCCAAAGTAGCCTGTCATCAGCTTTTGAGCTTCTAGCCTAGACAGAGTTTGAAATGTTTTTTTTTAAGGTCAGTTATAGAGAATATGACAAAATGAGGCAACATATACAATGCATATTTTGTGTGATGAAATACAGATATCGCTGCAGCTTCAGTGCTTGAGAAAGTGCACCAATGGCAGCATTTTTGCTGACACAGGGAAATAATCTCTCTTTGCTAGTAATTGTTATGATTAATGCATTTGTAGGTGAAGGGTAGCTGATCACCTTCTTCTGTAAAATAAATCCATATTTTCCACATGCAGGTTTTGACATATGATTTGAAGAATAGTAAACTAAGTGATTTCCTTGAAAGCTATTTTTAACTGCTTTCAATAAAGATTTCCCTTTTAGCTATGCTTTAATTCCTGTAATAATGAACCAACATCATAAGCATGTTTATTTACAAGAAGAAGTTCAAGAGCAACTTTTCTCCAGGCTGCCCGGTAATGATATTTTGGGGTGCAGCAGGTAAAAAGAGCAATGAACCTGAGAGTTGAGAAATTTTCTGTAAAATTAAATAATAAGAGGAAAAAAAAACAAACAAAAAAACTTCATCATAATAAAAATGTTTAATTTAAATAATATTGGATCATTTTCTTCTGATTCTTTTCAATTTAATAAGGTCACCTGAAACAAAAAAGTTCAAAACATCCTGTTCAATCTTATTTAGTGTTTTCTATTCTTGTTGCAAAAGAGAATGGCGTTGCAATTGAAATAGTTCAGCGAGAGGATTTGTTCTTTTCAAAGTGTCATTTTTGATAGAAAAATATTGGTTAGGTACTGATGAGGTAGTCAGCTGTGTCCATAAGAGGAAACTGGATTGTATTTCAGTCTATTTTTATAGCTTTTAATATTTAAAGAACTTTCAGGAAAACTTCCTCCAGTAACAATTCTTTTGCCTTATTGTCACAATTTTGGTGCACACAACCCAGGGAAAAACTAAGAAGTATTTATCTTCCATTTATCTTTTATCTGCTGTTTTTCAGGAAAGCATTTATTGGATTTGTTCCCATATTTACGCTAGAGTGAGCAAGGATAACTAAGTGGCTATTGTGCTTCAAGCTGGGTGATCTGGGGCTGTGCTGCCTGTGTGAAAACACCAGTCCATGAGAAAACTTGTCTCATACTGATGAGCTTTAGTATTGTGGTCCTTATTGCTGATATAAGCGTGAGGTCTTCCATCCACAATGTAGTTTGTGCAAATACTGCATAGTAGAAATTATTAGAGAGCCTTCATTTTTGATCAAAGTATTCATACACAAACACACAATGAAATGCATGAGCACAAAAAACACAGGCGCACACGCATACGCATGCCCACAGTCCTTCCGTGCCTCATGAGAAAGAAAAAATTATTATCCTCATTTTTATGAGGCCAGCAATAGGGTTACCAGGCTAATAAATGAAGCATAAATTATTCATCAGGCTGCGTGTCATATGGTTCTTTTAAATTACAGCTGAAGAAATGGTAAAATTGTGAGCTTCTACCTTTCTTACAAATCCAATTACAAATTTAATTGCAAAGGCACAATAATGTTTCTCGCCCTCTTTTAACCATTTGCTATTTTAATGAAACTAGAGGTAGCATCTTAGGTAGATTGCCATAATATACAGCTAATGAGATACAAGGTTCATTAATAATTTACAGGTCTGAAGAGTACTGGACCTGCATGAAAGGACCTTCTACAAAGAATATCAGCACAGAAAAATGATCACATATTTCCCAAACACCTTATTTAACCGAGACACTGGCTGCATTTATGAATTTTGTGGTTTAGCAGATGAATTTTTGTGAATATTCTGAAGTGTACTAAGCAGAGACAAAGATACACATTTTAATACTTCTACAAAATTAATTTTATTCAGACCTGTCACAGGGAGGTGGGAAAATAATATTTAGACATATGAGATTGTTTTATAATGAAAGCATTTGAAACTGTTGTCACGTTATGATTCACACACCTCAACCTTCTCTCTCAGGATATGTGTTTTCATTCATTTTATTGGAAATGTTTATATAACTGCATAAGAGGCTGCATAAGCAGTCCTTATACAACTATATACTAAATTGTTAATAATATTTCTACCATTTTTGCCACGCAGCAAACAGATAAATAGGCAAGTCTACACTGAAAAAGAAAATTAATGTGGCAAATTTTAAATGAGGTAACCAGATCTTTAATACCAGAATAAAAGACTTATATCTATTTATGCAACAGTCTAAGAATTTTTAATGAGAAAAACCAAAAAATCATGATAAAATAAATACTCTGTTTTATTTTTTTTCTTTCTTCTGAAAGCTCATATTAAGGTTTATATTTATCCTATCAATTTTTCTTCTTAATCGGAGACATTAAAATAATCTTCACAACAAAATCTGTTGGGGTGAACTACACAAAAAAAAAAAAGAAAGTAGAAAAATATTCCTCCTGTTATTGTCTATTCTGAAGTTCCATATTTGAGCAGAAAACATGCAACATATTTAAAGATGTGCTTAAACCCACCATTTACCCAGAGCACAAAGGTACTGAGGGTGTCCGGACTCTGACAGGGATGAGATTTTGAGTATATCTCAGTAATTGCTGTCAAGTTCAGTCTTTCTGGGGACCCTGGAATGACAGAATAAGTATATTTTTTTGTAGGTTCTGTCCTGGGTTTATTGCTGTGTTTGTTAGGCTTCCTTCCTTAGGCTTTAAAGCTCTGGAATACAAGATATCTCTCCATAAAGAAGGGCCAGGCTGCATGTTCTTCCTGAATTAGTCCACTGTAACTTCACGTCTAGCACAAAGTAAAACACTCTTCAAAACTAGTAATATGACTGATGAGGCACATACATTTTGCCTATTCTTCTGTTTTAAAAAAATTCTCAAGTTCTCAACCATAAAAAAATTCATAACCATGTTTGAAATTACAAAAATATAATGTCATCATAAATGTAGCTTAATGTAAAAAATACATAATGTGCTGTATTGACCAGAACTGATGGGAATTATACCTCTTTTTATTCTGGTCCCAATGCCCATGCTGAGCACTTTCAGAAGGGGTTGAAGATTTCAGCAGACACAGTATCACAACAGGGATGTGAGTATGAATGAATGAAAGGTACTCCTCTTCAAAAATCCTCTGAGATACCTAAACACTTCAAGCCCAAGAGGCATCATCAATATACTCATGTAATTAGTGCTTCTGCAGTGGTTTCCTGATCTCGAAACAGCAAACTTTCAGTCAGGAAAAAATTGTTAACAAGAAGTACATAACTGTCAGTGGAGGTCACTGGTTTAGAATAAACAAAAATACACATTTTTGTAGCTTCCAATCTCTGCAACAGCCTAGTCCAAAAATCTCACCAGAAAACAAACTAATGAGTGGGGTGTCACCCAACCAAACTGTCAGTTGACTTCAAGCTTCCAAATTTGCACCTGCAGACCATTAAAGAAGTAAAAAGATCTCAGCTTGGTCTTTCAAGCTCCCAGATGAGTTTGCTGTCTGACAGAAGGAAAATGCATCTTCTAGCTCTTAAACTGAGCAAGTTAAATATGAAACAACATTGAAATAGAACAAATGTGGAAGCTGTCACACATAATCATTTTTACGGAGTTATTTTTTTGGCAATTACTGAACTGAAATCAAGGCTGAAAACACCATAGAACAACCACTGTCTTGTCTTATGATTTTTTGAAAACACATGTCTCTAGAGAATTGTAAGCATGGCATTTGGGGTCCCTATTAAACTGTCTTTCTCTCAACCCGTGAGCTTTTCTTGCTTTTACCCTTCTGTATTTCTCCCCAGTCCCAGCTTGGTTGCTGGCTGCAATTAAACCATGACAGACCTGCAATTAGACCATGAAAATCTGTGGAGAAGTGTGGAAAACCAGCACAATACCTCAGGGAAAGCAACCCATATTGAAATAGACCATACCAGAGGTCCGGCAGCTGAATTGCTGCTTCATGGAACAAAGCATTATTAGTGGCATCATAAGTGGTATTTTGCTCTTATTTTGGCCTGACACATTTAGGTGTTTTTCCCTTCAAATATGTCCTCAGCAGAGAGGAGGAATCAAAAAGGACTTATTTCTTCACTTTGCATTCCCTTAGCTCAAGGCCGACACCATAATAGCCCATGTGACACTTCAACAGAATACAGTGCTTTTGTGGTATCATGGACCGTGCTGTTCTCACAGAAAAAATTGTTTTGGAATACTAAACTAATTCTGGTGTTACCTGGATATGCCTGCACAGCCACAGAGAAATGTATCTGCACAAATTTAATCTAGCAGTACCAATAGATGCAGAATAGCAAGGGCTTTCACAGAAGTCAGAAACTACAATATTTTGACATATTTAGGGGTCCTTGGAAAGTCTGTAAGCATAAAATTGACACAAAATCCTGTGTTGGTGTTTTCATTTCTTTTGTTATTTTCTATCTAGGGTGTCTAGGCTTATGTTTTCTGCAATATTCAATTCACTTTGCTGTGCAGGAGCATGAAACAATCAATCTTTTTACATAATGTACCCAACTCTCCTCTGCAGACTGTACATCTGGAGAACCAGTGCCAAAGACAACATGAACAATGCCAAAATGGGAAAATGACAAATAGTGTTTGTTGCACTTCTTTGGTACGTGCCTGTTTATCCTGAAACCTTGCTCATTGAACACCTTTTTAATAGACGTAAGACTGCTCTGAAAATGTAACTGAACTGACTTTTAATCAAGATATCCAGTTCTGCTGTGTGGTTCGTGTGGTAAGTGGAGTACAAACAGCCTTTCTTTTAACATTTAATAGTTGAATTCCTCCTTTAAAGAGGCATAAAAGAGAATTCTCTGTAGAGTTGATGATCCTGGTTTTGGGAAGGGAAGAATTGTCTTTTAAAAGGAGAGAGTGCAGAAAATTTCAATGGAAATTAATAAAAATTGACTTTGAGAACACATCAATCTTTTCAATAAAAGTTTTCAGTAAAATAATAACCCTTTTCCAAACAAGCAATTCAAACTGTTATTTCACTAGACATTGGAAACTATTAAATGGGTCAAAATTTCTGTCTTGTGCTCCACTGCTTCAATATTATTCCTTTTCCTTCCCCTTCCCCTGAGTGTATGTTTATAGACTTTTCATACCAATCTAACCTGAAGGACCTAATGCACTGTTTACCACATAAGTATCTTTGAGGTAAATTATCGAGTAAGTGAAGTATTTCACAACTGTTTGGGAAAAGATATCTTTCACCACTCAGAAATCTTGAGATATTTTTGTCAAAACAGCTGAAGAACATCTGCAAAGGGGGAAAAAGGACACACTGACTTAAAAGATATCTCAAATCTGCTTCTGGGCTCATTTGTTTGCTAGGCAAATGCATAGAGAGGTAAGTAAAAGAAATTTGGGGTTCACCTTCCCCAGAGAGGTGACTGCTTCACACACAGAGTTCTGTTTGTGTCAAAACTTGGTGGGAGTTTGTAGTCTGACATGGTGGCTGGGCCACATTTGGGTAGGAGGTTGGACTAGAGATTCCCAGAGATTGCCTCTAGAGGGAATTATCTTATGACATTCTAAAAGTGTGAGAGTGGGAAATTTTACAATAAACTCCCTTCAAAAATATAAGAAATAGGGTAGGTGACATCTCTAGATTCTCCTGCCTGTACCTCAACAGTTCCCTTGCCTCGTAGCTCCCACTATCATTGTGGCCTCCCAAATTTTCCTTCATAGCTGCACTAGTGAGCTCTTTCTCCTCTTCATCCTTTCTTCAGCAAAACAAATAAAGCCAGAAGAGACATCAATTAGGTCTAGAGATTTTAAGGCTATAAAACTATGCATTTGTCTTTCTGGAAAGCTAAAAGTTTATTTTAAAGTGGTGTAAATACACAAATTTGCCTTCATACAAGGCTAATTATTTTCAGGCGTTTGTGCTATTTTCCACATACCTGTAAAATAATTTTGTGTTACTGTTTCACAGCATTTATGGTAGTCTCATTACTAACACAAAGCCATTATCTCATCACACAGCAGCATCAACTGATTTATCCAAGATTCCCTTCTGATATTGGGGAAAGCAGCTTTGCTTTGTTTCCATGCAATGTGCATGCAGATGGGAGCAGGGAGGATACCTTTTTTTCTCATTTCTTCTGCAAAATGCATGCAGGGGATGCTGTCTTACCTTGACTTTTGCCTCAGTGGAGTACTTGCCTGCAGAATTCTGCATCTGTGCTGCATCTGGGCTAGGAGTCTTGTGCAATCTGCCAGGGGACCTGAAAGAAGGGGAACACCTTCAACTAGGCAAATTACCTGTATATTTTGCTGGCAGAGGATGGTGAAAAGTTGCCATATATATTCTACCTTTGTGTGTGAGATGCCGGTGGAAGGAATCTGATTAGGATACATTTATTCCTCAGGTATACCCTCTCCCCTATTTTCAGATGTTTCTCTAATATGATCCTTGCCCTTTTGTACTTCCCCCCAGCCAGAATGAAGAGTAAGACTACGATTGTCCCTCCAAAGGTGTCTCTGGCTTGTCAGTCTGTCCACAGATCCCAAAAATGTACAGAAAGGACCTAGCCCTGTGATGTGTGTTGTGAATCCCACATCCTGCTCTGAAGAGGACTTTGCTTTGAGGAGCCCCCAGAGAGGGTGAAAACCAAGTTTCTAGCCCACATCCAGCAGTCTCATTTTTTGGTTTTTTGATCTACTCCGTTTGAATCAAAGGAGTGACTTCCCAGAGCCATTACACCTTAGGCAATAGGCAGCCCTTTTCTGGAAGATTCCCTGTCCCTCTGTCTTCTCAAACTCACCTCCTGCCCACCTTCTTCACCTTACTTCTGACATTTTTTCTCATCCCTGAAAGCTGGAATGTTGCATCCTGGCTGAGCTCTACAGTGTGTTCATTCTATTCCCACATTAATTTCAGGCAACCAAATATCTCTTTGTTAGCTTTAACTTTAACTGCTGTGAAGGTGGTGTTTGGAAAGTTGGTATTTGTGAAGTTGATGTTGGACAAGTGGTAAATTATTTGTTATATGCACTTCTTATGCAACACTTTGTTATATAACGTGTGTTTTTATTATATTGTCTTATATTTTTTAATTATGTAAATATACTTACTATCACTTTTATCATTATCTCTAGCCTTCAGAGATATTTTTATAACCTTTAAGATTCACCTCTGGGTAAATCCTCTGATCTATTTAGAAAATAGTTGTGCTTAGGTATTACTGCCATACTGGCTGATGCACAGCCATTTTGATAAAAAGGTGCTGTGAAACTTCAGGGTGAGCATTTGCAGCACCAGGAAAGTGTGAAATTTTCTGAGTATTGTGATCTCAACACCATTATTGGTATCACTGCCAACCTTCTGCCACTGCCATTAGGAGTATATGCAAAATTTTGATGGAGAAGGGAGAATGAAAAAGAAAGTGAATACATTGAAGAACTGCACAAAACTCCTTCCTCAACAGCCTTGGCCTTCGGCCACAAAATATTGCATTTGTAACGTAACAGTACTTGAAAGAAAACGTGTTCTCTTTGTCATTGTGGCAGGATGACTCCTCACCTACCACAGAAAGCTCATCAGCTTTGTCCATCCACTGGTGCACATGGGTGAGATAACCCAGGCCAGGACAGACGCCCAACAGGGTCATCTCTAGGTCTAAGGGGGTGAGATCCCTAGCTGAGAATAAACATCTTTGCTTTGACAGTGAGATGTGGACAGATAAGCCAGGAATCATTGACTGAGAGACACTGGTTTTTTACAATTATGAAAGCCACACAAAATTATTATGGAAACAGAAGCCTCCTACACACTCCCTGGAAATGTGCAGGGCCTCTCCCACGAAGCTGGGATCTATCTCCATGGATACTTTTCCAGAAACTGAGAGGAATTGTCCTATGTATGCCCCATTAGAAACTGGATGGGAAGATGCATTGAATCCTAATCTAGACTATTTCTTCACTAGCTGAAATACAAACCCCTCACTCTCGTGCTCTATTGTTTATCTACTAGTGGTGTTTCTTTGCTTATCCTGTCTAGTAAGTCATCTGTAAAAGTCCTATGTTTGTTAAATTTGTGTCTTTCAAATAAATAATTCAGTTTGTAATAGACCTAATCAACCATTATTAAGAACTTGCAATGAGAGTGGGCTTTGGGGTGCTGACCACCTCAATAAAAGTATTGTCTACTACCAAAGGCCTGGGCAAAGACAGAAACTTATTTAAAATTTCCCACTCCATTTGTAACAGTCATAAAGCCACTCTGCACTCAAATTCCACCTATTCTTTTCTTGCTTCTTTGGGAGTACCAATTACTGGGAGCAAGGAGTGGTTTGGAATTGGCACTGAGACTTCCTCAAGCTTGCAAACATGAAATAATGCTTTTTAAAATATTTATTTCTAGCTGACCTGGAGAGGAGACACTGAGAGGGATGGCACTAAAAGAGAAAGTTTTTCATTTTTGAAAGAACTCTTTGTTCTCTTTAGAAAGGTGAACAATAAAAAGTGAAATAGAACTATTTGTTGAAAAATAGCTTGTTGCATCCAAAATGGAAATAGAAATCCGATATTTGTATACTGTGCATACAGATATCACAAACCAAAACATCCTATTTAACACATTTTATAATTGATATGCACAGAAGATTCCAGTTTTAATGGATTCCTCAGGGTATTGATGACCATTACCAGTCAAAGCTAAATAGGCAAGGGAATAGTGGGCAATATTAAAATGGAGACAATAGCAGATTTTTCTTCCTTTCTACTGAGCTTTGCTAGAACAAAGAGTGACATATAATCTCTGTCTCACCACTGCAAATATCAGCAAAAAGAAAATGTTAAGAGCTGGGTATATAATGGAGATCATGAGAATATGGGTAGGTAGTTGATTTTATTTGCAAATTCCTGCTTGCTGTAACTAAGAGCTTGGGTTGAGCAGCATCTCAGGGGGTCACTAAATCTGTGCCCCTGGAGGTGTCTACCTTCTCTGTGTTTTTCATGACAGACACTCATTAGGAACAAAGTTACAACTCTGCAAGTATTTCAGGCAGTCAGCTGCAGCACTCTCTTGTCCTTACCTTTCAAAAATAGTTGCAGTACTCTTACATATTTTCTCATCTGAATTGTTCTTATATTTAACCTGAACGGAGATTCATTTGAATTCCACTTGCCTTTTGCCCTATGCACTGTAGCTATGAAAGAGACATGTTTTCCTCCTTTTCCCAAACACCTCTACTAAAGACTACGCAGAACATTTCTCAATAAGGAAAACTGTTGAGAAGATTAGCATACGCATTTTCTAATTTCTTATATGAAAGACCACACAGAAATTTTAGCAGACACATTACAATGCACAAAATTTCATTCATGTTCACAGAACTATTTAACTCTTGATACACTGAACATTTAGGAACATTGAATATGCTTGAACGCATGAAACATCAAAACTTTTATAACACTGAAAAATAGTTAAGGGGATGTAAATGAAAGATGTAGATGTTTCAATGCATCTTTGTAGTTCAATCTCAACATTAAAAGATAATTTCAACAGGCACTCAGCCAGACACAGGCAGAATAGTTATTTCTTCTTCCTTATCTCTGTGGTAATTAAAAAAACACCAGAAATTTTTACTCAGCTCTTATTTATTAGTAGCAGCAAATAGTTGGACTAATAGTCTCCTCAAAATTCACAATTATTATGTTTTACAGATCTAAATAAAATAATAATTGTTGGTTGAGTCTTGGAGGAGGTACAAAAGTAAGACTCAGTAATTTTCATTTTCATTTTCCTAATTTCAATTTTCCTCCACAGTTTTCCCTTCTTTTTTCTTTACTGTTGTTGAGAAAAAATACAGAAACTGGTGAAAAAGATGAAATAAAGAAATGTAATTCTATGCTGTGATGTTTTCAACATATTGGATAACATTGCTGTGAGTCTATCTTTGTAAGAAGAAAATTTTTAACCTCCCAGCTTTAATTTAAATGAGAACATTATATCCACAGCTCTTATAAAAATTTTAACCACAATATTTTTTAGGTAAAAAGAACAATCTCTGCTTTAGAATTAACAGTTTTAAAGAAATCAGCAAGTGGACAGGGGAGAAAGAGAATAACTGGTCAAATATAAATTGTCTTGATTCACTGCATATATGGCAGAAAAAGTAGACTTTTGAGAAAGACAAGGAAACTGGACAAGGAAAGGATTATGGAGGTAAGCAAAGATAGTTACAACCAGGGGGAAAGAGTGATTGTGTGAAAAATATTTATAAATTCATTTTACTTCACAGGCTGATGGAATGAATACTTACTTATTTTCAAAAATTCCAAGTCCCTGGTTTTACTACTGCAGTTTGTACTGTGTGAAAACCAGACCACAGTACAAGATTTAAAATGTTTGTCTTCATCAAAAATTTGTAATTACTTTCAACTTTTTTTTCTGACTCAATGTTACTTTGGTCTCCGAGATTACACAGGCAAGATCACGCTCCTAGTTATGTGAGAACAGCAAACCTGTTAAGTTGAGAAATTGTCTGTTATGAAATGCATGCACAATATTTTAAGAGAAACATAAAAGTGATCAACTGTGTATGAAAATGCAATTTTGGATAGCTTTTTGTGCATTTTTTTTTTTCCGGTGGACTGAAAAACTCTTCAGATAGCTTGAGGTCAGAGCAGGTGGTGATTTGCTAAAAGGAATTGTGCCACATGCTTTGGTACCATTCAAACGCATATAATTTCTAATTTAAATTTTGAACACTTTCATAACCTTGGGGGCTGAAAAGAGAGTCTTCAGAAATATGTGGTTCATTCCAGAGACAAATTATTTTTAATATATGCTAATCTGAAAGTCTGAGTTCTTTCTCACTCCAAGAGTTTGATTAAATTCATAAAAACAAAACACAGAGATCTATGAAGATGCCTAGCAGAAGCACATAATGTTACTACCAAAAATGTTTTCAAAACATTATTTATGCTATGCTATGTTAATTGTCTTTTCTTCAATTCTATGTCATGGGTAGCCAGTGTCACAGACTGTAAAATAATACTAAATAGTCACTGAGTTCACTTATATGCTATTGGCAGAACTTTTAAGCAGTAGAGTTGAAGGATCCTGCTGATTAATTCAGCAAAATCTTAATATTATTTCCAAGTTCCAACTTTTGCATTTTTTTGTAACATTAAAAAGATTGTAAATATAAGTTTTTGTAATTCTAACTATTTTTTGGACTCTTTCATAGAACAAAGAATCATGAGTCCAGATAGCTTTCTCTGGTAGCAAAACTCCATTTAAATCTTTAGGAAAAGCTGCTGATAAAAAGCCAAAAGTCGTGTAGTACTATCCATTATAAAGTTATTTACTGGGAAGCCACTGAGAATTAAATATCTTGTGGCTCTATCCTGCGGTTAACATGATCCATGAAATGATTGCTGAATCTGTACTCTGTCTTGGCAAAGAGCACAATAGGATAACAAACAATGAGTAAATCCGAAGAGGATTGTTAAAACTCCCAGACTTCCTAGTAAGACTGTCAAATGCCCTCTGACTGAAGAGGAACATTATCTACTGCACCGAATGTGAGGGTAGCATCCTCTCCATACATACAAAAAAGAAAGTAGGCAGAAATCTTTCACAAAATATTAGTTCCTGTTTTTCCATGTCAGGGGGGGTTTGTGTTTGGTTCTACAGCTTTCAAATGCTTTTTGAAACAGTTTTAAATCTAGCAACAGAAAGCTGTTAGATGAACATTCTTAATAACACTTTTGAGTAAAAATTGGGAACATATTTGGAATTTATTCACCACAGTTACAATCAAAGAAAAAACAATTTTCAGGCATTTATATATACTAGAACATCCAACATTTTTTATAGGCACTCCCTAAAGTCCACCCAAGTTATTACATCATGGTGTACATTTTTGGTTTGTTTCCCTTTTAATTACTACCTTTTACTGCTTTTAATTACTACAGAGCTTTTAATCTATCTTTGTTTAATGGATAACCTAAGTTTTATCCAGCTAAACAGTGCTTTACTAAATTTACTGTCCTGATTAGACAATTACTATTGATTAAGTTTTGTGGAGTGTACTCAACTATGAAATGGCTCCCTTACTGCACTTGAGATATATTAATCTAATTTTCTGGGATGCCTATGCCTTTGACTCTCTAACTTTCTCAAGATATCTTTCTTGTTCTATGACATCTAACTAATCTGTAGTTAATTGATAACCATTAAATTATTCTTTATTGAATTTCGTTCTTCAG
>VXBB01023812.1:242773-255899 GCA_013399915.1 Illadopsis cleaveri
TAACTTTCTCAAGATATCTTTCTTGTTCTATGACATCTAACTAATCTGTAGTTAATTGATAACCATTAAATTATTCTTTATTGAATTTCGTTCTTCAGCTGTGGATTAGGTTCTCTAAGAGGTATGGGTCCGTGAAGTTCCTTTCTGCAAGTGCAGTGGGGCAATGTCTCTAGCTTTTCTGCTGACAGTCAAAATCAAGATCTAACTCAAAATCAGCTAAAATCACAATGAAACATTTTTAAACTAATTAAACATATTAATTATAAAATTTTTAAAGAATCACAAAACTCCTGGCTGGCTAAGATATAACTCATTGTCAATTTATGATGACTGTCTTAATTTTACCCTAACAGTGATTAACATTTCTTAGCCAGTAGTTTAGGTTCACCTAGGAAATAAGTTTTAGTCTCTCTCTGGATTTGAGTGCTGTGCAAAAGGGCTGCTCACTTCTTTTCTATTTGTTTGTTTGGTATTTTTGTTTTGATTTGGATTTTTTTGTTTGCTTTGTCATGAAAAAGATTTTCTTCATAATCAAATCCAATCAAGGAGTTATACTGTTCGGGCAGATTGTTGGGTGCTGCTACAGCCTCATGGAGAGGCATATTAGTATGTTTCCAGAGATGTCCTAAATATGCTGGATGCCTAATTCTGTGAAGTCATTGAAAATCCAGGCTGAATTATTAGTGGCCATTTATGATGTTTCTTCCCGTAAAACTGGCCATGTCTCCAGGAGGCAGCCTGGCTCTTTCTCATGTCACGGTATGTAGCTGCTGTATTTAATATTACATAGTGGGCAGAACTACCCTATGAATCACCATTTAGTGCCGTCATCCAAGATTAGGGCACTCAGAAGGTACCTTCTGTTTTATTTGGTAGCTTTGTCTTCTGTTTATATGGGGAAGTTTGTACTGAGAGATGTGACAGTTGTCTAACTCGAGGGAAAAACAGATGAAGCTGTGCCATGCAGGGGTCAGAAGCTCCCTGCCTTTTAATTGAAATAAGCTAGACATGAGGGCATAACGAAAGCTGCCAGGAAGGATGCAGTTCACTTGGAAACTGTAAGAAGTAAGTAATTTCAAAACATGAGAAGAAATCCAAATTTCTAGACTTCATTATATGCTCTAAGGTTTTGTAGAGAAAACCATCAAACACTCAAAAAGTAGGAAAACCTGAAACCACAACCTCCCAGTATTAATGAAGCAGTACTGTGAAAACACATGAATTATATAGAGATGGCAAAGTAACCTATATACATTATTTTCTTGTGCAGAGCCTCAGAGTAATGAATAACTAAAATGGTCTGACAGTGAATATTGCACACATAATTTGCAGATAGTGTTTAAAAAGCTAGGATTCAATTCAATTGAGTTCTCATGCCTCTTTCCAAGACTTGTTTGTTTGTACAGTTCACCATCTCTACTCATCAGAGTTGGAATTGAAAAGTTAAACAAAATTGATTGTTGCAGCCAAATACATGTATTCTTTTTATTCTTGGTGAATAAAAATGTAATGTTTTACTCCATTATAATGTGTTTTCTGTCATTTTTGTTTCTGATTCACAAATAACATTACTAGAGACCTGCTTTACTGGAAAGATCAAAGAAATGAAAAAAAATTGTTGTGTGGATAATGAAAGTGCCTGTAACACTTCCAAGCAAAAAATTCCTATGAGAGATTATCCTCTAATACCCAGTATTTCTGCCACATATCCTTGAGTCTTGTTATAATGCAATGCTTGGGTGAGACCTAGTGAGGTTGCATTCCTCTAATTCAGTACTGAGTCTATTCTTCCCTTTGATATAACCGGTTATGCCAGGTAACAGAGGTTGTTGAAATAGCCAAAATATCGGAAAATAACCCCATCACAGATGAGAGAAGAGTGAAAGGGAGAAAAAACCAAAGGAACAAGTTGAATTGCAGGTGGTGATTATTTTGTTTTGATCATGCTCATAAACAAGTTTCAGGATGTTGCTAGGTATGCAGAATGAAGTTTTTTTAAGTAGGCTCTGAAGAAATGAAAGATGGGAGGAGTGGTTTCCATACCTGTACCAGCTTCTACTACCACACCTTCCTAAGCTAGAACTGCCCTTTAATCCAGGTTTCTTGTCAAAATAGCCACAAGTAGGATTAACAAAAAATAATAGGAAACTGTTACATATAAAATTAGGTCCATTTTAGATATATACGTCTGCAGGTGTAAGTGTCACTTTCTTCTCCTTGGTGCATATACATAACCAAATATATAAATATCTCTCTGCATGTACGCATCTCAAAGAATTATTTCCACAAATTTAAGACCATTTTAAAATGTACTGTGCTGACTGACTTTCGGACAATAAACATCTAGTGAAAGCAGACATGGCTCTAAATCGTTCTGCATTTCAGCACTCTGAAATGTAGAATGATTTAGAGCCATATCTACTCTTCACATAAATCTTTGTATATAGATTAAGTATAATGTTTTAAGTATAATCTGACCTCCTGTTGAACACGTGCGTCCTGAGCTCATGTTAAAATTCACCCATAAGCTTAAGTGTGGTTGAATAGGGAGAAACTTAACTAAAAAAATTTAATATTTTTGTAATGAAAACGAAAAACAAAATAAACTGCTATTAAAAACAAAAAGATGAAATTATTTACACTGTGGAATTTACTGTTGCAGAATGCAAGAGAAAGGAAGAAAAGTCCACAGGCCATTTTTTCCAGTTATAATTGGTTACTTTGCAAGTAGCTTAACAATATCAAAGGGCTTGTAATTAAATATTGTACCCAGTTGCATACTGAAATATCATCAAAACTACTAGAGTAATCATCAAGCTAGATTTAGTACATTACAGTACGTTGGTTACAAGTGTGCTTGGTACCTGAGAAAAGGGTGAACAAAGGATATTTTTCAAAAAATATCAATAGCAATAAGACCCATGGGGAGCAGTCCATTGTAAGAAGTGGCTAGTTGAAGATTTCAGGATATTCACATTGCTCAGATGATAAGCCCTTACACCACCACATGTGTAAAAGAGCTGCCAGAGCTAAAAGTCTGTAGTGGGTTGACTCTGGCTGGATGCTGGACACCAGAGCTGCTCTATCACTGCCCTTCTCAGCTTGAACAGGGACAGAAAAATAACAAAGGTTCATGAGCTAAGCACTGGGCAAGAGTTCACTCACCAAATACTGTCACGGTCATGAGAAGAAAAAGGAATCTTAGAAACACCTTCTCCCCACCTCTACCTCCTCCCCAGCTCCATCTCCTCCCACCAACAGCACAGGGAGATGAAGAATGAGGGTTATGGTCAGTTCATCTTGAAAGTCTCTGTTGCTGCTCAGGGAAAAGGGTCCTTCCTCTGCTGCAGTGTGCAGTCCTTCTCACATGAGATAGTTCTCCATGAATTTCCCAACCTGATTCCATCTCATGAGCAACAGTTCTCCATGAACTACTGCAACACAAGCCTCCCTTCCATGGGGTGTATTCCTTCATGGAGTGGCTGGTCCAGCATGGTTCCTTCTCAGGGCCACAAGTCCTACTAGGAAACATGCTCCAACAGCATGGGCTTCTCCCTCCATGGGTCTGTGGGTCCCTGTCCAGCACAGGCTTCCTACAGGTTCACAGCCTCTCCTCAGGCACCCACCTGCACTGATGTGGGTCTCCTCCATAGGCTGTGGGTGGATCTCTGTGATCCTGTTAATCTCCATGGGCTGCAGGGGCACATCCTCTCTAACCATGGTCTTCACTATGGGCTGCAGAAGAACCTTAGCCCTAGCACCTGGAGCACCTCCTGCCCCTCTTTGTCTATCTACCTGGGTGTCTGCAGAGCTGTTCCTCTCACATATTCTTACTGCTCTGTTCTCTGGACACAATTACTTCTCTGCAATAACTTTTCCTTTTGAAATATGTTACCACAGAGGTGTTACCAACATTTGCAATCGGCTCACCCTTGGCCAGTGGTGGGTCTGTCTTGGAGCCAGCTGGCACTGGCTCTGATGGACATGGAAGAAGCTCCCAGCAGCTTCTCACAGCAGCCACCTCTTTAGCTCTCATGCTACCAAAATATGGGCACACAGACCCAACACAAAGCCAGAAAGCAATAGAGGAAGACTTCGCATGAGGAAAAATCTGACATTGTGAGTTCTGCAGGGGACATACCTACCCACCCACCTACCTACCTACCTACCTCCCTGCCTGCTCCTGCCTGCATGGGCAGGGCCTCCTGTGGAAGAGGATATATGAAACTTAAGTTAGGCCAAAGAATGGGTGAAGCAATTAAGGTACGCTGCCTTTTCTTTGAGACTCAAACACTTATGGACATAGGCAGGTCTCACTTTTCTTGTTTCAGAATTGTGATCTGTAAGTCTGTAGTCATAAAATAGAAAATCTTTGTTCAACATCCACTTTTCAATATACAAGTGTTTGTTTTAGGAAATGAACACATTGGCTCTAACTATGTGTACAGTGCAAACCAAGCAAGGAAAAAGACCTGGAAAGTAGCTTAAACAGGAATTGATGACCAGTTACCCACAATGGCTTTTCCACACACCAGTCTCTGTCAACAATTGACTCTTTGCCTCCAAACTCAACCAGCATGTTGACTGCCAGGATTTTTTCAGTTCTTTCACTGGCTAATGTATGCTATAGACTGGTAGTTTGTGCTGTGCTCTGTGAAAATGATATTTTCTCTTGGATTTGGGATTTTTTTTAGTTTGGGGATTACTTTTAAAATTTATTTTATTGTTTTGATGCTAAGAGGTCTCAAAAAACTGATTGTGCCCTAGTAACTTTAAATTAAGGATACAGTTTCTGTTTACTGAGAAACCACACAGAAGACATCTTCTCTGTCTTGTGCAGTCTAAAAGACTATTGAAATTAGCCCGAGGAACTTGCAATATATACTATTTGAAAGATAACTACAGGCACCAAAGTAGGATGTACATTTCTTTCTGTTCAGTAAAGTTTCAGCTATTAAACTGAATGAATTAATGTCCAAAATTTTCAAATTTCGAGATGCCCTGATTAAAGAGAACATAATAATATTTCTCTATCAAGAATACTGATCCTCAAATTTTTTACAGAAATACATTGATTTTAGTAAGATGTTGTCAAACTACTGCAATGAATTTCTGTCCAGAAATACCAAAACAGCTTAAACTTTTAAGTCTTGAAAGGTTCCATGGGATGTGAATCTTTTGATTCAGTCACTGCGGTAATTTTTAAGAAGATGTTTCACAAAGCCTTTCATAGAAATGTCAACATTTTGCCTTTATAATTTATTTGGGAGGAAAGAAAAATATTAAATGTCATGATTGCAGCACAAGAGAAGTGTCACAGTTTGAACCTCTTTATAGTTTACTACAACTGACATGCCTTAAATAGGCCTGATTACAGATATGGGATGTTCAAAATCTGGCCTTTTAGTTGCCAAACATGAAAAGCCCTTTTTTACTGGGAACGATGTTATATCCATGAAGAAATGTCCCAGTAAAGAAAACCAGAACAAGCATCCTGATCCTTGAGTTTTACTAGATGACCTTGCAGCCTAGAGAGTTGGACTAGAGAGCCTATAAAACCACCATTCCATCAAACTATTTTATGATTTGATGATCCTGTCTCACCTTCTGTATCACAGACACACCTGTGGACACAGATATCATACACCAAGACAAGCCAGCCACAGAACGCTTTGTTCCAGCTCCTTTTGAAATATTTTGTCTTTGCTGGCCACTGAAGAGTAGAGAACTGGTGGGATTTTTCCTCTTCTGTCATCTTCGATCAGATATTAACTCTTCCCTTATAGCGGCAATTTAATTTTTTCTAGTCATGCCTCTGTTGCATTGTCCTATTCTGCGAAGCTACAGATACTGAAAGCTTTTAAATTGCAAGAAACCATCTTTTCTGGTTCAAGCCTTTCCTCTGGTTTGTGATTATCAGGTCTCATGATGAGACCTCTCAATATGCTTCTTTTAGGAGTTTCCAGAGACATACACTTTGATTCAAAATTATGTCAGCAGCAGTATTGTATGAGCACTATTTACTGAGAAGAGACGCTGCTAAATATTCTGCAAAGGAAGTATATGACATGCAGGCGACTTGTGTTTTCTTCCCAGTTTCAAGCAAGAACCAAAGTACATATATCCTGCAGCTTTTTATCTTACATTGCTTTTGTTTTTATGTATACGTAGCCATATTATATAAGTGTATATATATATTCATATATGTAAGGTTATATATGAAGCATCACAGATTATCACATGCAATATTATGCTAAATAATACAAAAATACTGTATTAATTCCCTCTTTATCCAATCAAGTAGCTGTTTGCAAAATAAACCAAGCAATTAAAATCAGAAATGAAGTTCCCAAATTGACAGTCATCATCTTGCTGACTCTCCTCCAAGGAGAAACAGGGAAGGGAAACATAAAGTCTATGCACCTCAAGTGCTATATTTGTCTGCTGCCCAATGCAGGAGTTCAGGTTTTCCCCGAAGGCTGAGCAGAAACTTCCTGTGGAGATGCCACGAACTGATGTTTTTCTTCACAGCATACGGGATGGACTCCAGCTCTAGGCAGAGCAGATTCTGCTCAGCATCTCACACCATGGCTCAAGATGGCCCACAAGACTGATTAGAAGAGGACAAAAATTAGAACCTGGTAACAGCTTAGGCTTGGGATGGAAACAACATCTATTTGCCATCAAGATGGCATTTTTTAACATTTCTTAGGGTATTTCTTGGCAATGATGTCTCTTTTTGTGCCTCGAACACTGCTTTATTTTTGCAGCACAGTGGACATCAACTATCTCAAATACTTCAATATTCCACTTCTTAAGGACAGCAAAAAACAGCAATTACTTGTCTGTAAATAGACAAAATTTTGGCAGCAAAATACAGTTGTGTCTTACTATCTAAAAAAAAAAGGTAACGGTGGGTTTTTTTTGTTAATAATTTTACTGCAGCTAAACTGGAAATAATTAGTTTGTTGCTTGGTAGCTAGAATAGATAAAAGTTTTAAGCATTCTCTTGCTGCCTACTTTGTTGACTTCTGAAGTCTTTATCTACAATAAATAATGTTCACTGCCAGCATATATTTTTAAAAGAGGCAAGATTTTTACAGAATTGGAAGCCTGAGTGCTACTTGGTGCATACAAAAAACCTGCTTAGACTGTTTGAAAATACTTGACATTAGATATGAGGAATTTCTTCTTGAAATTCTGTTCTTTTTTAACTTCAGTTTTGACACACTTTAGCAGGAGAAACACCATCCAGGCTCTAAAATGTAACTTCACCAACCTTCAATATATGATAAAGGATTACAATTTCTCCCAGGTTATTGGCCCAGTTTCAAGGAGATCTTTGCTTTTTCTTTGGTCACATGTTGAATGCCACTAGCTGATACAACCTGATAAAACTTCAGTTTGCTCATAATTCCAGAAGCCTCCAGCAACAATCAGTGTGTACTCATGTGGGAAAGCCTTGGTGCTGTTATCAACTCTCTTGACAGAAATGCTGCCATATCATATCTGTTCCTTTCTTAATCACGTGGATTTCATGAGCCTGGTAGTTATACCTCACATCCATCTACAGTGTGGCATGTCAGCCTAAAGGCACCACATCCTCTCTGCCTTGTCCTTGGTTCTGCACTTTGTGTGGGGGATATGTGTCAGTAACCAGGGCAAGTAATTTATACCACCTTAAGCAAGGACGAGAGGACTGAAAACAGCTTGTAACTACAATTTGTCTGGTTTACCATCAAGTGCCCTGGCAATCTTGGGCTTTCAGTGCAGGACTCATTAAGTACCTGCTGTCCTAGGCTCTCCTTGCCTCACCAGAAGGGCAGTGTCACTCACTCTGTGTTCTCTACAGCTTAGAAGTGTATGGGAAATATCACTGGAACCAGTACAAAAGGTATGTGGAACGAAGCTCAATAAGATCCTGCTAAAGATCATCTCTACCTGCACACGTGACTTACAAACAACCAAATTTTTTTCATCACACCTTTTCGTTCTCCAGGAAAATGGTTATTTTTAACTTGATAGCTATGATTGTTGTGGTTCCTAGTAAATGCTAGGGCCTTGGTTTGGACAAATCCAACTAAATCAAGTTATTTTCCTAAAAAGAAAGATGACAGTTTGAGGAGCAGCCAGGTAGAAGAAGTATAGCTTAGAGTCCACAGCAGTGGTGGGCTGAATCTGGACTGAGGCATGAGGCAAATATTCAGGAAGCTGAGAAGGAAGCTGATGTACAGACAAATAGGAATTAAGAAACCGAAGTTGAAAGCAATGATCCAAAATCTAAGGCATTTTGGAAATTTCTTGCTAAATAAACCCCTAGGTGTGAGAGAAGAGAGCTGGTCCTCAGATCACTGTGAGAGAGACCTGTGCTGTGTTGGTCAATTACTGTTGGTCAACCCTGTTAAGAAACAGAAGTGTCAATATGTTGATCAGACCATGACTTTTTACAAGGTAGTTGCAATCTTTAAAAAAGGAATGATGCAGCATGGCTTGACAGATATTAAAACTTAAGAAATATTCAACAGTGGGAGTGAGATTTCCTTCTGTCAAGATAGAACCTGTGATAAGAGCATGGAATTCCATTTTAGTTGTTTATAGCTTATGTTGCTCAATGCAGGTGATTGTTGAAACAGAATTGTGGAATGCTAGTACGAAAAATCAGATATCTGGGTCAAAATGTAGAATTTTTCATTAACGAATCTTCCATCTACCAATGGAACCATCAAAAATTTAAAATTTATTTATGTAGGTGTAGAAATAGAAGTTGCATAACTATATAGTACCGTTAAGCACCTTTTTTTTTTTTTTTTTCCTTTAGCTGCTTGGACATATTACTTCAGAATTTAGAAGTTTGCCTCTAGAAATTTATTCTGGTAGTGACTTGGCTTACTATACCTTAAAAGTAAAGAATGTAAATTTATTTGCTCTTTGTGTCAATCTCATGCTAATAATCTAAAATGGAGAAGTTTAGATTCAAACAGAGATGAAATTTTATTCACAAAATCATTTCTAAACAAGTCCTCTTATCCCTAATTTTGCAATAGGATCATTTTTCTGTTTTGTGTATTTTGTATTTCAGTTGGAAAATCATTGAGATTAAGATCCAGGTTTTCATTGTTACATTACTTTTGTTATTTCATTGTTTGCACTAATACATTTGTTTCAAGCATTACATCACACAGTACTTAAACGTGACATAAATTATGCAATCTGGTTTTCCCACTGCCTCCATGACATGTTTCATTCATATTTGCATGCAGTGTCCTGTTTTATTTCTTAATTCAGAAAAATTAGAATATTTGTATTTATTTATTTTGTTCCCTTTCCTTTGGGAAAGTAACAACAGTAAAATCTTGGACCAAATGGATACCAGAAGAGGCAAGCAACCAGTCCCAAATTCTTGAGGAATCCAACATATGTACCTTTTCTGAAATACAGTATGTAATGTGCTTTTTGCACACAAACGTAAATTCATTTATTGAAAAAGTATTTTCTGACCCCTTTCCTTTTTGCATCTCTTAAAAACATGTAAGAAACATAGTTCACTATTTTGACTCCTATCTACTGCCTTAAGAACATCACCACAAGTGCTCTGTGGCCCTCCTTGATGCCTGACATGAAAAGTCAGCTTAGAGGGAAATGTGACCACAAGACCAGCTAGCAGCTTGTGACAAAGAGGATCTGTTTTCTTGTCTGTTCTTTTTCTGCTTTTTCACTTCAAGAAGAGGAGTTCAGATTGACTGTGTTTTGCAAGACTGAGTAGTCCTTCTGTTAAGCCTTCTCAGAGGAGAAAATGGGAGGGAAAACGGGAGGGAGGGAGGCATAAGTGTTACCATCTGCAATGGACAGAAGAGAGGGGAGAACTGCTGAGGTTTAAAGACGAACTTACTGTGCTTGAGACATGATGGAAGGAGCTCTGCAAGTGGGCAATATCTGTTGTAATCCAGGAAATCATACAGTTATGTTGAAATTAGTCTGCTAACAAGAACTTGCCCTGCAAAAGCACAGTGAGAAGGGAAAGAGATTTTTTTGCAGTTTTACTGTTAATCTAGTGAAATTTTCATCTGATTTATTTTAAGCTTGTAGAAATATTATTTCTAGCCACATAATTATCATAATTTCACAGAGTGAAGAGTTCTTTATGAAGCCCTTGAATCAACAAAATATGGTACAGTAAATATATTCCTTTGTCACAAATACACAATAAGAGATGCATATTTCCTATCTGTCAGTGTTTTATGGGAGGAGTTTATATACTTTTTTGTAAGGATGAAAGGGCAAAAATCAGATTAATGCATTTTCATGTTCCAAATTGTTTCTCAATGTGCTAAAAATAGTTTCTAGTAGACATTGGGGTAATAAACCATAGTTTTAGGCCATTGCTATACCCTTCACTATACTTTTTTTCATTGTGACTATCTGTCTTTCTCTAGTGTGATAATCTATTGGTTAACAGGAAAAACATGTACAGTTTGAAAACTGGACAGTCCTTGTGTGGATTTTGCAAAGATCACAGCTCACTCATTATATCTTCCAAAGTTATCACATTATTTTTATATTTCTCTTTGCTTCCTTTAGTGCACACACACCCAAACATAGCATAGTTGTGTGTGTAGACATCCTCCTCATAATTATTGGACAAAGTATAAAATAATCAAATTTGTGTGATACAGTGGTCAGAAACACAGAGCAATTAAAAGTCATATATCTGAGATATATAACTCCTATCATTTTTATATCTGTATCACCTAATAATCTCTAGCACATGGATCTTTATACTGCCATCCATTCTCATTGAAGAATTATGACTTCACTAGCACAAAACCAAGAAATTATATATCAGATACTGACTATTTTATTGGAAACTAGCAAATGTGAGTATCCTGAGCATCAGGGTAACAATTTCTTTATGGGTTCAGTATGCTTTCATGGAAAGAGTACACCAGAATCAGAATATAAAAAAATTCTGTCTACTTTTGAGTTTTAGCATCACTTTTTCTTGATTTTGTTGTTTTTCTTCTTCTTTAATACTAAAAGATGGCATTTTTATAAAGAGGGCAAAGTCTGTGTAGCATGAAATGTACTGAACGGTCAAATAAAAGAACAACTACTGTGGCTAAGGAAGTGAATTCAATTTCTGATTGCTCAACAGGCTTTCTGCATCTCTCAATAATAGGTACCTTCAACATCTGCAAGCCAACAAGTCAAAAAACCATGTTATTCCTTTCCAGAAGTGAATTTGTCAAAAATTCACAAGGCAATTCCCAAATATATTGCTACTTTTGCTCAGGATCTCTTGTATGTGCAGTATTTAGGTGTAATTCAGGTATTGCCTATGATTTAGGGAGACATGGGATTGAAGAGTAACTGGAATGCAGGCATAGTCTCAGGTTTTTTTCTCTGTAAAGCCTCTATTTGGTAACAAGTCTTCTTATCTCAGCCCTGTTACCCCTGGGAAATGCTAAGGATATGTGTTGGTCCCACTACTGTACTGTGTGTCACAGAAATCTGCTTTGACCTTGAAATAAAATGCCAAAATCTCATCTCCTTCCATCCAGGAGAAATGGGATCATGAAACTGAGAGAAGAAAGAAATCAAATATTTTCTGAAAGCAAGCTCCAGAAAACCAGATCTCTTCATTAATGAGCTGGGGTAGCCAGAGTGACCCCAAGCACTAATTTAAGTTGTAAACCCTCTTCTAGGGTAATGATAGGCAATCCAAGTGAGGATACTACCCCTAATGTCATTTTTCTGTCACTGTAAAAGCTCAGATTTGTGCAGCCTGGTGAAGGAATTTTCTTGGGATCACCAGACTTTGCAGAGGACGTCAGAGGTTTAACAGCAGGAAATGTTTAATTCCTCCCAGCAGGCAAAGAACTCTACATAAGGAAAATTTGATTATTTACCTTGTGAGTACACCTAAACATGAAAATCCAATAGTACTTAGTCTCTGCAAGGAAGAATAACTTTGCTAGCACTGCTATAATTACTATGATATCAGGAACTTAGGCACGTTTTATCTAAATATGGATTAATAACTCTCTTCCTTGGTCACAGGCACTTGCATACAAATACAACCATAAAAATGCCACTCTTTTGTTCATAAGTAATGGAATAATCATGAGAAAACAAAACAGAAGCTGCAGCTTTAACATAGATTTTATTAACTCTGAGAAGATTAGATTTTCAAAGCTGTATATATTGAAGTCTGGAAGCAGTGTATGACACAGCTAATCTAAAACACATCAACAGCACTGATGATTCAAACTAGATGGGTTCATTTGCTGGTAAGTGACAGGCATGTCACTTGTGGTATACACAAGTGTGCAGACATGTGGTATGCACGTGGAGGGAGGTGAACTTGTCAGCAAAAATCAGACAGACCATATTTTGATTTGGAAGAGGGATTAGTAGCATATTTGGCATAAGGAATTTGGGAGTCATTATACCACCTAGTTTTGCATTTACTTTTGTGGCTGGTGCAGAAACTTTTTCCCTAGTTCCAGTGGTTGCAGATAATACTACATGGGTGAAGAGTGGGGAGGTCACATACATGGAGTTTCACATGGGGAAATCTCCACTGATAATTAACACAAACATTTCTTAGCTGGGCTGTATGAGCTCTCGCCAAGGACTAGGTGATGTAGCTACAGGAGAGAACAGAAAGCACAAATGATTACCAAATTTGGTTTTGTGCTTTGGCTTTCTTTGGGGAAAAATAATGCAGAAAGGATGACCAGGCCCTTACCATGAAGGTTAACTTTTATTCTTTTAATTTTTTTCCCCCAAGCTGGACTCAGTGAGAGATCTGAGAGAGAGTTGACAACAATTGTATCACTGCATACTATTTCCTGCATCAGTTGCAACTGTGATGCAGCTTGCATCCTTCTTTCACCTATTAATCAGAACTATCAGGCGGGACAGTGGAGAAGTCTTATTTGAGAAGAAACAAACCCATGCATATTATCATATATTATTTGCTTCTGTTTGCAATAGATAGGACAAATAAGCTACAAAGTCCTAACAGTTTCTGTACTGTATTTATCTTTCCCACCACAGCCCAGTGCCAGTGGCAACAAAAAGAAGGGAGAAAAGAACCTAGAAGCAATGATAACAGCACCAAAAA
>VXBB01023813.1:3811-28587 GCA_013399915.1 Illadopsis cleaveri
TGGGGAAAAACATTGTCAATCACCCTGAAAGACCTGAAGAAGATGTTCTCCCATTTGACCAGGTGCTCAGGCACCCACCTTTTCCATTGCTGTGTTAACTACCTCTGTCCTGAGCCACTCCCTTGTGTCTCCTTCATTGGTCCTAAGCTCTCCCCTGCTCTGGGTATGCCCTGAGTACTTAGGGGGAGAACAGAGGGCCAAAAATCACTCTGGCACATGGATTTCCCTGGAATAAAACCTCTTCAAACCCACACCAAGGGTCTGCTCTTTCTTCCATGCCTCAGACCCCGCTACAGCTTAAGATTCAAACCCACCAAGCCTTCCCTTTATGCTGGTGAAAGAGTTACTGCTAGCCAGTGAGCAGTTCAGGACATCTGCACTGTTTGATTCATGTTTCATAAAGTTAGTTTGTCCGTCTGGAAGCAGGAGGAATTCTGAGAAGAAATCTTTGGAAATATCTGAAGGAGCTGAATGAGCTGCATGAAGAATGAAATCTGTTGTCACTATGACTGCATTATTTTCCAACTTCTTTGCCATGAGCGTAGAGTAGTAGAACCACCAGAAAAAAAAAAAGTGCTTGCCAGTCAAAGATTTGTTTTGTGGGGATAACAAAATTTACAGAATGGTGTGTAGACATAGGCATAATCCTCTTGCATTTACAGGGAATGGAGGCAACAGCAGAAAAAGAGTGCTGAAAGCAGTTTTTCCACTTTTCAGGCGCAGTGCCAGTGACTACATAACCAATGGTGAAGGTCTTATGTGGGTTACACAGTTGTGTATGTAAGATATAGTTGTGCTGGAGGAGATAGTTGTGCTGGAGGAGATAGAAAGAAAATGTTATGAGAGATTAGAGATTGGCTAATTTGAGAAAGATGAAGAAAATGATAGAAAATAACTAGAGTTAATTAGTGAAGGTGTCAGGTAGGTATCTAAGATTTGTGAGCGGTGAAGCTGGGAATAACAATGACTCAGAGAAAAGGAAGAGAAATATTGCCAGGTCTCTCACTTCCTTTTACTTTACCTAGTTCTTTCTCACGATAAAATATTCCATAACTTAATTTGTTACTCCTTGATTACCATTTTTATGAATTGTTAAAACCTAATCTTAAAAGGAGCTTGATTTCAACAGCCTTCAACAACAAGACTATTCATCTTCAATGATTTTATTTGTTTGTTTGGGTACAATCAAGTTTTAGGGTAGGATTTTCTTATGTCTTCAGTTACTTGCTTGTGATGATTCAAGTGTTACATTCAGAATTATGATGCATGACAACTGGTAATTCAGAAATATTTAAATTACTGATCTTTGCAATTCCATATCAACTTAGTGGAAAACTACATAGGAAATGGAGAGCTTCCATGAGATTTTGAGAGGTTGGTTATTTTAATGCCCATTTCTATAATTATTCAAGATAATGCCTGTGGTAACAACAGGAACCAAAAATTATTATGCCTCACTTAAGTTTAGTTGAAGGTGCCCCTGCTCATTGCAGGAGGGTTGGACAAGATGACTTTTAAAGGTCCCTTCCAATCCAAACCATTCCATGATTCTGTGATTCTATGAAAGCACCACTTACCAAATGATGAAGTATGGAGTGTACTTGGTGAAGCTGTTTTGGCCTGGAGAAGCAGCCTGGGTGTTGTTGCACTGTGCTCCTTCAGCAGGTGTGCTGGGGAGCCAGGGCAGACCTGTCTGCAATGCTGACACAGGATCCTGCCTCCCTGCCTGGCCAGCCTGGCTGGGTGAGAGTTCTCCTAGCAGCAGCTGTACAGCTGATAGGGAAAAGGAGAGGTAGTGACAGGAATGGGATGCTGAATGAGCACTCTAGAGTACCACTGATTTTTTGAAAAGAGTACTTTGGCTACAAAGATTTTGGGAAAGAGTGGCTTAGAAATTGCAGAGGTTATTGGTTTGTGTGATAACTGCAAGTTCCTCACATAGTGCACTGTCTTTGGTGTCTAGAGTGAATACCAAATACTTAAAAAAATTATCAGGAGTATTTTCAAGGTTCTAGATACAAGAGATACCCAAGGACACACCTGTATGTGCTCCTAAATGTTCTGATAAAAATACATACTTGCAATATTTTTCTAAAGTAACATAATAATTTTATTTCTTTCTCAGAACTCTGCTTAATGAATCTTTATTTCATGAATGAAAAAAACCCAAACCATAAAATTCCATTTGTAGACAGGTCAGCTAGGTTTGTGCCAGGTTTTACACAGCTGTCATTTGTGTGTCCTCTTATACATTATGCTGCATTAAGAAGAAATGCAGTTACTGAAGCGTTAGGATACATGATCCCAAGTACTTAGCCATGATGACATAAAAATAGAGAAACCAGTTGTTTGCATTCCAGCATGTCATGTTTGTAAATAATTTAGTACTGAAAGCCAAGGCAAATGTAACTTTCAAGAAGCATAAGAACTATATTATCAAAGTATTAAAAGTATATACTATCTCAGTATTACAAACAAACTTAGGTTGCTTTTTTCTTCTGTTTAAATTGTTAGGGTTTTTTTGTTATGCTTACAAATATAAAGAAGAAATTACGTGTGTTTCACAATTGCAATTTAAAATATATTACAGCATTGAAGCCATGGTTGGGTCTAGATAGTCAGGAAAGTTGTATAGTAAATATAAAATTATGACATAGTCCCTAAATAATTCTGACTTCATCAAAGGCATTGGCAGCATTCCCACATTTTATGTGGTACCAAGATTTATTCAGTGCCCAGTGTAGATCAAAGGTGAAAGAATTTTATTTCTCAAGGGCATCAAGTTTTTAAACATGGGAATATCCACCTAGATATAATCATGAGGTCAAATATTTAATAAAATGCTTATGTTTAGGTCAGAAAAATAATTCCAAAAGCACTCTGTGTTATCACAGTACTGCTGTGGCAACCACCTTTGGTAAGTCTAATAGCATCTCTTTAGCAAGACACAATCACTGTAATTTAAAAAGCATCAATCTCTTCCCTGACTACTGAAATAATTGCTAAAACAGAGAATTCACAGTCGATTAAAAAAAAAAAAAGGAAGACAGAATTATGAACATGTTACGCGTGAGAGGAAAGTATCTCCCCCTCTCCCTAAGCACCCAAAAGAAAGAATGAGTAATTTGACTTAAGTTTACTTGAATATTGGAAGTTTGTCAAAGGACAAGCATCCCTTGAAAGCATTCCAGTAAAAGCTGTCAACATTCTTGCTAAGGAAACATGTTTGGTAATAGATTTACTGACCTTTCTCTTGCAAAATATTCTTTTATAAAATATCAGAGATGAGCCTGAAAAAAAAAATCATAGTTCTTAACAGATGTTAACTGAGCTAAGTTAATTTGCAATATATGAGGCATTAAGTTTGGTTGAATGGCAGCAGAGCTCTTGATTTGACATGTATTTCATCATGATCTCCAGAGGCATTCTGACTGCTGTCCAGAACCATTCCAGAGATTACTGAGGTCATTTATTGCACAGTCTCCCTTGAAGTCACTGCTGAAGTTTGAAAGCAATGGTGATTTCAGTGTTTGTGAGCAAGTTGTGCCTGATTATATTGTAGATATAAAAGGAGGAGGGGAGGTCACACCATAGCCTTTCATTCCCTTTGCATACCTTCAGACATGTAATATGGCTGGTTTTCACCTCCATCTCAAAGGTAAAGGAGTGAGGAGGACACAGCAGCTGTGGTCCTATCCCACATGCTTTTCCAACACCTCTGAGAGCCTGGACTTTGGAAAGGATACTTCCAGGAAGACACACAAACACCCTCAGGTATTTCATTCTGCACCAGGCACACTTCCCTTGCAGATGTGGGAGCTGAGGAAAGGAATGTGCCCCATCAGGGATGAAAGTCAGCTGTCTGTATCTTTCAATCTTTGTAGCACTGTTATTAGATAATGTTTTCATTTACAAAAGAGAAAATCTATATGCTTAATCTATTTTATGCAATGTCTGTGGCTCTCTTTTGCTGGCCTACAGTAAAAGGCTCTCATGATCTTCATCCAGTGCTATTTTCTAATTTTGGTTGTTGAAAGGAAGAGCAGCCACAGTGGGCAGAATTTTAGAATACTGGAATTTTTGTTTCTGTTAAAAATCAATACAGGCATAAAAAATTAAGCCACTAACATTTCTAGTTTGAAATATTTCTAGGCTCTGAAAACCTATTTTTCTTCTCCAAGTTACTAACAAGGTAGTTTTAAGTCCCAAGCAGTTCTCTATTCTTTAAGAAAATTCTTTAGGTGTCTTAAGAAATTCTTTAAGTCTCTCATCCCTTGTCATATTCAGATTGTGAATTTAGCTTATTTGTAGATCCTCTAGTCATAAGGGGAGCTTGTAATAATTTTGCAGACCTTAGACTCCATCTTTTTCCTGGCATTACTGTAAACTCTTTCCTACACTCTTTAACTGACTTCTGTCACCTCTCTAATTTTCATGTGGCCTTTTTTCCCCTTTTTTGCACAGTTTAAACATTACATTTTTTAATGCCACATCTTTGTTTTTGCTGGATTGCATTGTTCCTTCCGTATACGTCTGTGACCAGTGTCATGGCCACATGGATCATCAGCAGTTTCATGTTGGAAATCATTTCCCAACATGAAATCAGGAAATCAGCTTGATGCAGGGCTCAGTAGCCAGTGTGCTTACTCCACAGGAAATACTGCATACTAGTGAACCTATTTGTTTCTCTGCACAGGGAGGTGAGCATCCTTTCTGCCTGTCATCTTTAAATAGAATTTATAGTCATCAAACATAAATATATTCACTTCCCTAGCATCTAAAAATGAAATGGTTACTGAAGTTTCTTCTCACAAGATTTGCATTACTGTTCAGTTGGAAAAGAGTTTATTTTTCTTTCTTTAGAACCTATGCTAATTATTTTCTTCATGGATATAATTCTTCAAGACTGATTTCCCATGTTTGTAACTTTGTGATACATTCTTTCTGAAAAATAATAAAAAACTCCCTCAACATACCAATTAGGAAAAAAAAAAGTTATGAACCAGAAAATGTGTTTAGGTACAATAAGTCAATTTAATATGTTTCATTCATTCCTTTGGTGTGCTTAATTTTAGAACTGATGAAGTAAATAATTTGCTGTCAAGAGAAAAGGCATATGGCTATGGCAGTTCTAGGTGGGAAAAATCTAATTTCTGAATACATAACAGCTTATGATTCCATATAAACTTCAGAAATGGCTTTATTTTCTTTTGGAGATATTTTGCAAATCCCAGTGTATTTCATACAGAGGATGCCTGATGTTAGAAGGCAATTCTGGCAGTCATCTGGTACAACCTCTGTGCCCAAGCAGGGTCATCTAGAGATGGTTCCCTGGCACCAGGTCCAGATGGCTTTTGACAGTCTCCAAGGATGGAGATTCTGCTACTTCTTGGGCAAATTGTGTTGCTGCTCAGTCGTTCTCACAGCAAAAAGAGTTGTTCCTCACATTCACAAGGAATATTCTCTGGTTCTGCCTCTGGTCCCATCACTGGGCACCACTGGAAAGATCCTGGACACCTTCTCTGTGTACTCTTCCTTCATGTTTTTATATACATTGATGACATTTCCCTTGAGCATTCTCTTCTGTCCTCATCATTTTCACATCCCTTCCCTGGCAATACTTCTAATACAGCCCAGAGTATCATTAGCTTTCCTTGTAGCAAGGTCTTTACATAAGAAATCACATTCTTGTGTTGTTTTGGGATTTTTTTTTTTAAGAGACTTGCTTCTAGAAAATTAGCTTCCTCTTTTCCCCCAGTGTTTAAGACATTGTTTTTGTTATTCTTGTGCTTGTCTTGGAGACAATGTAATGATAGTAGTTTTTCTAAAAGCAATCATAAACAGGATTTACTTTACTCTTTATACCGTAGTACATAATTAGAGATAGTTTCCAAGTAATACCCCACCTCTCGTGCATCAGTTTTGTAGTTCAGCACAGCTAATAATTTCCCAGAACAAAATCCATAAATGAACTATTATTGACATGCAGAATTTAGTGTTGAAGTTCATACAGGGCTTTGGAAACTTGTGCCGTGGTAAAACTGACTTTATTCTATCAGATCTCAGACTTGCACTTCATGACGACAAAACTGAGAATGCTTTATCCATATCTGTCACCAGGTTTCAGCTACTGTCTTTTCTTGTTCCAGTGTTTTCCATTATTTAACAATTACAATATAACACCTGCCAGATGCTATTTGTGTTTATATTTTTGTTCTTTGCCTGTACCACTGAGAGCAGTAAGAGTCTTAGTGCTTGTATGCCATTTGTCCTTCAACGAAAGCAGCTGATGTACATTCTTCCCCCACTTAGATAAAGAGCAGTTTAATGAGATTTACGTGCTGTTTCTGGTAAGAGGCCAGTGGCTGATTAGTGAACTAGCAGTATACTGACCTCTTCCTTTAACCTGCTTTATAGTCACTGCATGTTGACCTACCAGTGTAAAGCTTAGAGCCAAATATTTAATGATGTGTCAATTATTCCATGCCCAAATTTCCACTCACAAGTACTTTTGTGCATGCAGCAGGCTTACTGAATGTTATTTGATATCCCCAGTTCATCATTGAAACAGAATATGTAAATAAAAATGCTAGTTGCGTGGAGATTCTGTGCCTCACATTCTAGATTTGACATATTTTGAAGTACCTTTAAAAATATTCTGATAATTAAGATCTCTTAAACCATTTTTCTTTAAGTACCTAAGCATGACTTGAAAAAAATATAGTGCATTTGGATTGTTCTTCACATGATGAATCATACCTGTGCTATTTTTTCATATTTGCAAGATAAAATTTCAGAGGAATACCAGAATCTTTTAAAAGCCATTAAACTGATATTTTGACTTGGCTTGCTTTAAGTAATGGGAAGAAAAGGGTTACAGCGGAATACATCTAAAAAAATTCTGCTCTAAATCAAACTATGGTGGAATGTAACAGTTGCTGCCTTCTTGTCAATGCTATTTGCTGATGCAGCTCAGTGCAGTTGAATCACCACAGGGGAGACATTTCAAGAGCCTGGTATGCAAACATCTCTTGGATGAAATCCATAAGAGAGCAGACACGATCTGAGTAATAAATCCTGTAGACATGTATGCTGGTGCCATGAAATGGTATCACTAATCCTATCCAGAGTAGCAATTAAAATATCACAGTGGTAAAAACAGTCTACCAATACTTTTCCTTTTAACAAAGATTCTAATCATGAAAGCAACAAATTAAGAGGTGATAGAAATTTTTATTTAACAATGATGTTCTACTTCCAGTTAATATTATAACACAATGGTGGAATATATGACTGCCTTTCTCCCTGTAAGAGCTGAAATATAAATATATGGCAGTGAAGTCTAGCCCATTTAGCTTTTTATGCACAGAGGCAGGCATGAAAGACTCTGCATATATCCATTGATGTGCTGGCATTCTCAAATTGCATAGTAGTGTCTAACAGCTGGTAGTATACACTGCAGATTGAAGGCTCTTAACTTATTAAAGTCCACATAAGATTTTCAAGCTTAAATGGCTAGAAAATTGCAGCCTGATTTTTGAAAGACTATAAGCCAAAAAACCCATGGTTTTCAGGCCTGGTCAGAATGGATAAATAATTCAGAATTTCATGACCACTGTTAACAGGCTATTACAGGAGCAAATCCTGAATCACCTGTGACCCCTTGGTCTCTCCCAGGACTTCTGAGGTTGCTCTGACAGCTGTTGTCTTTGACAAAGTGCTTAAAGACAATATCTGAGGATGTCAAAATTATTTTGCCAAAAACACAGGTAGCATGTAAATTAAAACAAATAGTAGAGAAAATCTTCTGTGGTAGATATGGGAATAGTAATTAGATTGCATTAAAAATAGTGAAATAATGAATAAATTACACATAGGTAAGTTTAAAATAGCAGGTTGTTTTCAAGCATGTCCAGAAGAGCTTTCAAGTTGACTCCATCATGATCCATTTATGTGTTTTTCTATTAACCTTGCTAACCCACAGACTTTGGGCCCAATTATTTGGGCAGGAGAAATACAATTCCCTTCAAATAGAATATTTAATGATTAAGAACAGAAAGGTATAATTTTCATATATTTTCATGTCATTGAACTGTCTCTTCTGAGTGGTTCCATTGATTTCATATTTGTTTCATTATAAATTTGACCAAACTAAATTTGACTTTCATATCTAAGTCAGTATTTTCATGTAGTTCCTTTAGCTGACTGAGGTCTCATACTAAACAGTCAGAACAGCATTCACTGTCTCTGTGCTTACATTTTCCAGCACATATCCTATTTAAAGAAGTGATGTTAACAATAACATTGTAATATGGATTGTTTTCCTAGTGAAAAGTGCAAGGAAATTTTGTCCTTAATTTTGAAGGTGTGTTTTGATTTTTTTCCCAGTCCCTTATTAAAAAGTAACTTCTGTTACATGATAGATGCAGAAAGGGCTTCAGTGTCTGTGTGTATAAATATTAAGATATGTACACAGTGAAGAACTTGTCTTCACCACAACTTCATCAAGTTATTTCCTCCCAAGAAGAGGGATTTTGCACTCAGCTGCTGCTGAATTGAGGTTTTTTATGGGCCAGACTTCTTGGAGAATCCCTTGAAATGGACTTGCCTTGTCTGATCAGAGCATGAGATCTTATGGAAGGGGCATTTTTGTACACAAGAACTCCAAAGGGGTTCTTTGTCTTCACAACACTTTTGATCCATTATACTGAATTTCAGTTATACTGAATTTCAAATAGCTGGGGAAATGCCTAAGCCTTTTTCTGCTCTGTATTCCAAGGAGAATCAAATCTCCAACTTGCCAAGAAAAAATGAAGTTGACTTTGTTAAAAGTGTTGGAAGAACGTTGTAAGAGGGAAAAATGGTCAAGATAAAGACATATTTGAAATTCACTTGGGAATGGAAAGGGTAATGACAGCAAAACCCCTATACCAAGACTACTCAATATAGTCAGTGCATGACCCTACAAAAAATTGAGCTTTCTTTTTGTGCTTCATTGTATCATTGATTAAATCCACCCTAAAATACATCATGACTTAAATACATGTTGGCCAACAGTTGTTTTCTTGACTTAATAATAGTTTTTGTAAAAATCTGATTAATTTTTAATTTGTAACACACCTACATTTCACAGGGGTAATCATGTAATCCTGATAATCTGGAGATAATCTGTTGATGACCCTAACCCAGGCTGCACTGTGTTATACTCTGTGCTCCTGTCCATTCATGAAGCTATTTTTAACAGTGTAATTAAGAGAACAGTCTTTACTATATATAAAAAGGCACAGTTCCACCCATCACAATTAAAAAAAAAATTGTACTGATAATGAATTAATGAAACAAATGCTGAAAGTGGCCTATCAGGAAAGCCAGATGATGGCAACATAACAGCATTGATGCCTTTTATTTATGACAGATTGAAGGCTCTTCATTGAAGGCTCTTTATGACAGAGCACCTTGTCCCATTTTATCATTTAAAAAAATGCCTGTTTCTAAAGATTAACTTGTTTTCGCATATACAAACACATTGACCTAATTGCTTAGATACATTTTAGCCCCTAATAACACAATGGATGACATTGACATTCTAAAAGTAACTTTTTAGGTTGTATTTAGAGATATTGTAATGGATATGAAAATGTAAAGAAAGAACCACCATTTGTTTGATATAAGAAATTTGCATTATTTTATGACAAAAGAAATTGCAACTAAATAATTAATTTATCTTTCTAAGTACTCTGCCATTTCTCTGCAAGTAAATATCTGAATTGTCTCATCAAATCAGACAAATTTACTCTGTGGTTTGTTTCTTTGGTCAATAGTCCAACTATTTTTTCAGCAAATCTGAGACACTAAAAATGATGTTTGGATTTGCAAATTCCTAAATATATTTTGGAAGTCAATATAATAAAATTCCATTAAAATGTAGGACACAGTTTACCTGAATATTGGCATAAATTTGTGACATAAAATAGCACATAATTCCAGTTATTGATTTGAGGGTATAAAATTGCAGTGCTGATAACATCATGAAGTGTGTGCTGAAATGGTAAATGCTTTTAAGAGCAATCTTTTCCTAATTTATAGCTATCTGGTAATTAATGTGGCAACCAAAGCAAGCTTGTATAATAAACGAACCAGTAATTATTAAAATTATAATGTAGTATCTTCTGCAGGGGTTTCTCTGGAGTATAAAAAGGGAAAGGCCCTTTTAAACAAACTGGCAAAATGATTTTCTTTTTTTCCAGTTACTTTGCTTAAAAAGTTTACATTGGCTCTGTGCTAAAGGATTATTTGAGGCTTTGGAGCAATCAAGAATGAGCTGATGAGGTTTTGAATGAAACCACAGTGAAATTTTTAAAGTTATGGACCATTCAACTGTGGAAAGTTCCATCTGAAAAGAAATGGTTGGGAATAATATTATACAGACTGTGACTCACACGTACATAATTACATTGACTCAATAGAACAAAAAGATACATATTTGCACTGCTGGGAGAATGAGACACCGGGGGCTGACTAAGGGTACAGGTATAGTTAGTTTCCTAGAAAATTATTTCAGCTTCTTTTCCTTTTCCTCATTCATACCTATGCCCTTTCTATCTCCTCCATATATCTTCTATTTTCCCTCTGTCCTTTTGAAGTTCAATAGGTTAATTCTGAGGCAGCCTGTATGCAGCATAATGCTGGGGAGCCCATCCTCCAAAAGGGTTCCCAAAGCATCCAGAAAAAAATATCACAAGTAAGAGTGCTGAAGAGCACAAAAAGTCTGGTTTGTGAAAGAAAAGGAGGCAGTGCTTCAAATGGTGGGCATTTAGTAGAGTGGCTTCCAATAGTAAAGATCTCTATTTGCAATAACCAGAATAGCAAATCCGAATTTTAATTCCTAACAGCTGACACACCCAAGCTGGCAAAATCAGTCTTCTGGGAATGTCAACAATGACACATCAGTGGTGTTTGAGATTGCCAGTAGTGTGAATTTTTACTTCCTCTCTGTGTACAGGGTTGCATTATATAACATGCCTAGAAGAGGAAGACTTTTACTTTTCAGCCTTCACTCCATTCTCAGCACTAAATTGATTTTGTTAGATTCTACTAATAAATCATAGGACTTCTTTGGGTTCATTAGTCTTCTGTTTGATGGAGCAACTTGAGCATTTACAAGACACATAACTTTTATCTATTCAAATAAAGAAAGAAAGAATCAGCCTAACCCTGACTATACCTGTTCAAGTCATTAGTCAGGCAAGTCTTCCTCATGGTGGGTAAATGCAGTTCTGATCCCAGAAATTGTTCTGACATAGACCTGCTCTACTCCTTTGAAGAGAGGTTAGTGTGCTCAGTGAAGACAAAATTCAAAAGGCTCTGGTCTCTTACACCCACTGTAACAAAATGCTTCAAGAATTATATTCACTGTATTTCACTTTATTTCCTGCTTTAAGAATTCATGGCTTAATGGACAAGGATTTGTACAATTAAGTGAGGGAGAGCAGAGAGCAGGTAAAATGAAAGGATCTATCATTTCACATGCAAGTTGCCTTCAAAAACTTCTTGGAAGCTAATTTTTTCTAGAGACCCTGCAAAAACTGTCATAGCCAAGTGAAAGCCAGCTTGCTCACTTGGTGCCAGAATTATCACCCTTCTTTTCTCTCTCTGTTAGCCTCTTTCCCACCAAAAATGTGTGAAAGGGTTGAAAAGACAGTGAAGGGTAGTAGCTGCTGCAGCAACAAGAGATCTGTTTCTACTGCCATTTTAGGATTTTGATCTTTGATGGTGATGAAAGGCATCTCAACTTCCACTCTGTCTTGAGGAGTATGGAGGTGTACTATAAAACACGTTTATTCAGACAATTCCATGGCCTGTCAAAAATCAGATTTAATTTCACATTGTGTCTGATGCCCCAGCAGTTGACTCCTTTGGCTATGCTGAGCTGGAAGTTTATGTAAGAAAAAGGAACAAGTGAGAGCATTCACTACAGACAGCATTTTCAGCACTGCATTTTCAACATGAGAAATACAACAGTATTACCTGCTTGCTGTTGCAGGGAAATACTTACTTTGATATGGGCAGACATGCCTAGTGACAACTGACATGCTCAGTTGGATAAGAGATCTCCAGAAGCCAGTAGGTAAAAAAATGGAGAAATTTGCACCTTTCTAAGAATTTGTGAGAGAGCTGTGGTCAGAGGCAGTGTCAGAGGCTGAAGGTCAGGCAGCTACAAAGGTGATGGGCAAAACAGGCTCCATGATGAAAGAAAAGACATCAGTGAAGCCAGGAAGACATAAGGAGATACCAAGGCTAATAAAATAGAAGGAAGAGGAAAAGATCAGCAATACCCAAATAACACAGTATGTAGGAGAAAGGCATGCAGTTCATGGCCAGCATTTTTTTCTTCTTCAGCCAGCTCTGGGTTTTCAGGTCTTATTCATCACACATAGTGGGGTTAGCTACCCTGTCAGTTGCCCAGGAAGATGTTTTATGTGCAGTTAAATTAAACCTAACATGCAGAACTGGTAGTCAAGATTGTTACAGACAAGTGAAGCTCTGTCTAAGACATGAAAATTATGTGTGAATTTTTGGAATTGGGACACTGAAGAAATCTTCCCTGCCACAAAAGCCCCAACCAAACCAGAAAGACACAGAAACAAACAAAAAACCACCAAACCCTAAACCACAGGAAAAAAAAAAGAGGTTAGAAAGTTCATTTTATAGTGGCTAGTGGCTTGCCTGTGGTGTGCAGAGAGGCTTCTCTCAAGTAAACATGCTCTCTTGTCCTCTGAAATTACCAGCTGTGAGGTGGGAAATCCATGATGCCACAGAAACTGACCTTACACAGGTGTTTCCTCTGCTGAGTTGGAAAAGCTCACCTGTACTTTAGAATGAGTTCTGACATACCCATGTTTGTCCTAGCCATTTTTTTCCTAAGAAGGAATGGGCTATGTGTACCTTAGAATTAGACCTGCCACTACAGTCCTCATTGACCATGTGTGTTGGAATGCATAGACTGTAAGATGTTTGTACTGTACTCTTTTATGTTGTTTTCTTAAAACAAGTTACTTTTTAGTAACTTATTTCCACTTGATGCATTGAAAATATGTGTGCTTTGGGAATAATGAAAACCCACTAATTTAAGCATCTCATAAAAAAGTATTAAATGTCAAATACCAGCCTGAAGGGAGTGTCTATACTTAGTTTTTAGGGTGAGTGTGTAGCTCCTGAATGCACTTCAGTTTTGTTTGTTTAAGCCATTACTTAAGTTGGCCACACTCTGCAGAATTTCTATGAATGTATCACATGTTTTGCTCTCTTAATAGATTTCCCAGATTTCCCAAAGAAATAAAATATAGTCATCAGTAATCGTGACAGTCTGTGAGTTCAGCACTTTCTGAAGTACAAATACGTAATATCACATGAATATTCACAGTGACAGTCAAGCCCACATCACTGTGGCATTAGTACCAAACAGAAGGGACTTCCCACTTGAAAGCTGGTGCAAGTAGGCTTAGGCAGATTGTTAATCTATCCGTACATTTACTATCATGTGTGTCGTGCAAAACTGACACAACTTGTTAACAGGCATAATATCACTGCAACATGTCACTATAGCCATAACTGCACAAGCACATATGTACACCAGACTGTAGGAAACACAGCAGGTAAAAACATGTTAGGAACAAAATTTTTGGCCAACACAGTTTATCTTAAACTCGCATGTTGAAATATCAAATAATATTTATAAAGTATCGAATAATAATTCTATTTACTTCATCTACCTCTCTTATGTCTTTAAATATCAAATGTTATCACAAACATTTCTTTTAATACTACTGAAGGGAAACTGACAGTGAGATAGATTGAGGTTGCACTCTTCAAAGTAGCACAAAACAGTGTCATCACACACTGTGTAAACGTGAAGGGACAAAAGCCTTTCCAGTCTCTCTGAACTCCCATCAAAGCCACAGCTAAATAACGTTGGAGAAGAGATTCACTTTGTATTTTCAAATATTTCTTCCCACACTTTCAAGCTGCAACTATGAATTAATTAAGAAAAACAGAGTAGTAAAATGCTGTTAAGATAGCACGACAAAAAGAAAGGCATTTAATTTCTATGCAGTTGGTTTCCTCTGACAAGGGGAGCGATACCAAATTTATGCTTCTGTAAAATGTGAAAAAAAAATACACTTCACATGTTAAACCCATGAGTGCCAAATGTCCCAGTTCTATGAGATATTGTCCTGGTTTGGCTGGGCCAGAGTTAATTTTTCCACATTAGCCGTGAGAGGGTGTAGCCTGAAGCTATGTGGGCATGACTAGGTGGTTATTCTATACCATGAACACATCACTGGGGGTGGAACTGAGGGACTCTCACTTCCAAGAACGAGGGGTGTGTGGACTGCAGTTGGAAAGAAAAGCGTGGGCGGGGAGGGTTGGTTCACCATTTTGCTCATTGTCTCGAGGTTGTGCTTACAGTGTGTCAGGGTAAGAACATTCTGCATGTAAATCACCCTCTCTTTGTAGACTTTTTTGTTGATGTTGTTAGTATTGTTGCCGTTCCAGTTAATTTTCTTATCTCGTCGTTGGTTTCAGTAAATTGTTCTTATCTCAACCTCAATCTCTGCCCTTTGTCTGTCTCGATGGGGTGCAGGAGGAGGGGGGCAGGAGGAGGGGGTAGGAAGAGCAACTGTAATGCTGTTTCTAATCCGTGATAGATGTATTGAACTTCTGGGGATCTGGCTGCTGCTGCAGTCCAACATGAAGGGATTTTACAATGAACACTTGAGAGCCTGTTCTGCAGCTCCTTGCCTGGCTCTGATCATCTCTGATAGCCACAACTCAGTGGGACTCAATGGGATGTATCAGGAGCCTGGGGAAACTGGCCGATAATTTTGCCAAGCCACTCTCCATTGTACTTGAAAAGTCATGGTGGTCATACAAAGTCCCTGATGACTGGAAAAAGGGAAACAGCTTTTCTCTAAAACAGAGAGGAAAGGAAGATCCAGGGAACTACAACCTCTCCTCTGTGCCTGGGAGGATCATGGAGCAGTTCCTCCTAGAAGATATATTAAGGCACATAGAGGGAGGGAGTAATCTGAGGCAGCCAGCATGATTTCACAGATCACCAATCTGGTCATCTTCTGTGAGGGAATGGCTGCAACCTTTGACAAGGGAAGACTGACCAATGTCATTTACCTACACCTCTGAAGGTCTTTGATGCAGTCCCACTGGACATACGTNGATCTAGAAGATGGTGAGAAAGATGATCCAAAGGATGGAATACATCTCCTATGAAGATAGGCTGAGAATCTCTGGGTTGTTCACCTGGAGAAGGCTTTGGGGAGGCCTCAGTAGTAGCCTTTCAGTGTCTTAAAGGGGGCTTATAAAAACAAGGGAGAGGGACTTTTTATATGAGCAGATACGGGGTAATGAGCAGGAAAAGGGGCAATGATTTCAAACTGAAATATGGCATGTTGAGATTAGATCTTAGGAAGAAATTCTTTACTCAGAGGGTGATGAAAAAGTGGAAGAGGTTCACAGAAGCCATGGATGCCCCTTCCCAAAATTGTTCAAGGCCAGGTTGGATGGGACTTTGCCAGTCTGATCTTGTGAATGGCATCCCGGCCCATGGCAGGGGCTTGAAATTAGACAACCTTTAATGTCCCTTCCAACTCAAACCATTCTATGATGTTATTCTGGTTGATCCTGGCCTTCTCCTGCCTGCTTTTTTATGCCCTGTTGTTTTCACAAAGAATGGTTTCAAAAGTAGAATTTCACTACTCTAAACTGTCAGAACTCTGTTTCTATTTTTTTACTCCTTCCCTTTCTGCCAGTAAAAATGTGTTGTAACAAACTTGCCTTTCTGTAGAATTTACTGTATTCTTTTTTTCCAAAATTAACTTTTGGTTATACTCTTGGCTCTGGTTTTTAAACAAATAAAAATGCCTTATTCTGTGTGTAGATGACTAAAATAATGTTTCAGTTATTTATTAATGATAGACACATCAAGTCAGCCCAACGAACTTCCTTTTAACAAGAAAAGCTTTCTCTTTCTGAATGAATAATGCATATTGGAGAAATAACACCACTCCTGCATTTTCTGCGTAGGCTGATAATGTCCTGTCTTTCAGCAAATGCATTAGGCAAACAAGAACACTTTGGGGAAACAGCCATCTCCCAGAATAAAACATTGTGTTCTTGCTGTAGCAGGAAGTAAGTTACAGTGCTATCAACTCCATGATTTAAAACTCATGGTGGCTTGTCTTTGCAGTCGTAACTGGAGTTGTGCAGCAGGAGGAGTTACATATTAATGGTCCTTTTTACTGTCAGAAGAAGCAACTGGCTCCAAAAGGCTCATGCCATCCCCAGCAGGTGAGAAAGCAAGGTGATTGATACTGATGAAACAATGAAATGAAGTTGCAGGGAGGTGCAGAATGTGTCACAAATATATTCTCATGTCAGCATTTGGTTTATTTTACTGAGAAGAACCTTTCCAGCAGAAGATTAGAAACTGTGGTACCATTTCTAATCTGTGTACTTCCTTAGAAACTGTGATAATGTTCTCTGGAAAAGGACAGGTTATGCCCCCATTAATGGAAGAGACTTTCTATGATTTGCAGGCTTTGAATGCACAGAGGTCCTCAGACTCTTCAAGGGCTTAGATGAGGGAGTCCTCACTTCCTCAACCAGCTCAGCATATCCTATTTCCCAGAAAAACCTTCTTAGACTGGCATTAAACCAATGGATTTTATGTGTATTGATAAAGAAATAACACAAAAATATGCATCCATAAGCCTCACACTGTAAACTCTGTAAGGCAGGGATGTTCATGGCAATAATTCCTTTATATATTCACAGGATATAAACATATATATTTTATGCAACATATATAAATGCAACATGCATTCCGCATAGAACATATACATTTTTAGACTGTGTTTTTCTGAAATACATAGTAATTCAATTATTATTATTATTATGTTTTTTAAATTAGTTCTGTATTAAAAACCCCCTACAAACAACACAAAAACAAACAACTAACAACAAACCTAATCCAAGTGTCTCTGTCTGAGCTATTTAGGAAATAAGTGCAGACAAGTTAGAATGTTCTGACACTCCCTTAGAAAATGTCACCATTTCTCTTTTCACTTTCTTCATCTTAAATATGTGGGTGTTGAAGACAGCTGATTACTGTGTCTGTGAGATCATAAATAAACCGGGTCTCTGAAAAAGATCTAAATAGAAAGGAGGCAAGAAGATAGTATGAACAGAGACAAAATCAGAAAACTGGAGAGGAAACAAGCTGATGGCACATGGCCATATCTGACAGTTCTGTACGGAGTGTGGGGAAGATCAAATGCAACACAAGATGGGGCTGAAGAAGATTAAATGTTCAAATGTAGTTTGGAAAATGCCTCAATGCATTAGAAAGTTAATCCAAAGCCATGTTTTATCTGTGAGATGGTATGTTGTGTACGTGATGTAAGTGGTATAAACAAAACAGAAATAATTTGGTCATTTAGAACAATTTTCCCACAGGGATATAGTGAAAGGTGTACCTATGGAACAAACACTAGGTGTTGTTAGTGCCCACTAGAAATCTGCATCGTGGGTTGTGGTTCAGTCATGTCCTGTAAATTTTGCTTACATGCTTGCAAAGGTACAGTGTCCCTTCCTCCTCTGGGACAGAGACTCCTGTCTGCAATCATTAGCTCAGTGCCTGTATCACCACAGTTTAGTGATGTACTGGAGTTGTACTGGGGTCTTGAACTGTACTGCAGCATTGCCTAGTGGTGTTTTCTTGGCTCACTGCCCAGACTGATTATTTGTTTAATGTTTTATGAGTATTTAAAGGAGACTCTTTAAAAGAAAAATACCTCAGAAGCTGTGATTTATGGCTTTTGATGCTCAAGAATCAGAATGAGGAAGAGATTGAGAAAATACCAAGGATAATTCTTCCTTCTTATTTGTCATTTCATCTAGCAGGAAAGTAAAACTGACCCTCTGTTGCCACAATTTGATTATTTTCTCTGTGTTGCTGATGAACATGATTTTCATCCTGCCTCTGGATGCAGCAAGGCATCTGACCAGCACTGACTAAAAGCTTCCTGAATATCATGTTTATTGCTGAAACACAGACAGAAAAGATAGTGCAGCTGCTAGTCTTGTCAATTTGTATTGTTGCTATGCTTAGAGTCTCAACCAAAGCAATTCTGCATATGCACAGTTAGCCAGCTACAAACTGGACATGAAAACTTCTCTGCACTCCTCTTTGTAGACCCAGTCCCACAGTTTTACTGAATTTCTCCAGCTGAATTCACTTTGTTATGATTTATTTCATGGCAATACCCATGAGGATCAAAACAGAAATATAAAATTCTTCACATATAAGCTATTAATGTATACAAGAAGAACTACTGTAGGGCCCCAGTATTTTGAATGGATTAGGGTTTTTTTTGTATTGTACATGTCTTTAGCAAAAAGAAGAATTATACAAGAATATAAGTGTATGCCTTCATATCAATTCTCACCAGAAATGTTATATTTTTATACCTCAAGCCTCCCTGCTAAAACTAGAAACTAATTTGAGTCTGTCAGTGTATGTGCTGAAGTTTTTGAACTACTATTTTGCTTATTAACTGTTTTGTTAATGTCACTTTAAAAATCTGATTTCCTGCAGTTAGGCCAAGAGCAGGTCAGTTTACAGCACATTAATGTAGAATTATTTAATCTAAAAATACATAACAAAGGTTTATTTTACACAAATAAATAAAATCTGGTGAAATAAATCTTCTGCTAAAGGGCTTTTTGGAAGGGCTAAGAAAGTTGTGTCACTCTACTTAAAGTTAAGCAAAAAAACAACTGCCCTCCCTGTCACAGCTCATGTATTTTCCTGTTGTGACTGCTCTTACAAACCATGAAATTTATTGTGGTAGCTCTTCATGTGGAGAAACAGGGAATTATTTAGGAGACAATTTTTGAGAGCAGAGAAATGTATGAAACATCTTCTAATAGTAGAATACCTGTGAAAGTTCTGTTGGAGCAGACCAACAATACAATAACAAACTGAAACTTTGATTTGAACCCTTCCATATGATACATGGTAGATACACAGGGAAGTTATGTATAGTACTATAACAGCAACCATTAAGAGCAAAATCTTCAAGGATTGAGAGAAAGCCAGTCTGAGAACTGGGACTTCTTTTGCATTCTGGGCTGAAGGACAAATTTCACCGTATGTCTGTCAAAACTGGTACAAGAACCAGCTGGCTAAACTAACTCACAAAACATACTCTCTATAGATGAAATTTTCTAACATCCTTGGGCAATATTCTTGTGGAAAATTCTTGTCTTGTGATGGATGAACAGTGTTCTTAGATAGTCAGGGTATTAATGGAAAATTTTCTGTATCACTGCTTTAATTTTGAGTCCTTTAATGCACACACAGTCATGTTGAAACTGGCTACAAAATGTCCACATGATTTTAATAGGAGAAATCCCTAAATCTGCAAAATACCACTAAGAGCAAAGCCCCAAACTGTACTGCTATTATTCATCCTCAGTAGTGGTTACTCCTTGAAAACATTAGACAGATTTTAGAAAAAACTGCTACTTAGCTGAGTAATATGTGAGTAAAAGGAATGAACAGTTTGTCTAGTTGATCCCAAACCTTTTAACAAGTGCACAGCAGTGCAACAGTTGTAGAGACATGGCTTTTTTGGCAACATTTCAACAGCTCCAGCACTGTAATCAGCTTGCAGTCTTGGCATTTACAGGGCCCTATGCTGCACTGATCACCAAGCCTTGCCAACAGCAGCAAATCACTACAACATGCAACCTAGTAGAGCTTTGAGGCTGGAAATGTCCCACATTTCATTCAGAGGTGAAAGGCACAGCTGTGACCAATTCTTCATTTTAATCTTTGCCTCAGTAGGCAGTTTGTGCACTGAAAGACTCCTGTATCAGACAAAAGTGCTGTGGAGGAGCAACCTTCTCTTAGCTGCCCACTGAAAATGTAATGGAAGGTTATCTGTAATTGGCACTAGCTTGAAGCAGATTGTGCTCATCATATTTCAGCTGGAGGCTCCTAGGGTGGTATGCTGATCCAGGAGCCAGAGGCTGCAGCGTGCCTGTGGAGGCAGCTGGCTTTCTGCCCGCTTGAAAGAATGGCTTGAAAAGCCAGTTGCTCATACCGTGAGTGATGAGTCATTTATCTGGTAATGCACTGGCAGTGAAGAATCATTACAACTAGCAGTAAATTACTTAAAACAGCAATTTGTCTCAGTTAATTCTATCACTATCATAGACAGCAGCCGTGTTCACTTTTGGTAAGTACAGGGAGCTTTGGGCTGTCTAAATTTGCCTTAATATCTTGCTCACCCAACCTACATTTAATTCCCTGTACCAGCTGTTTTCCTATGCCTAACTGTACATTTAGGGTCTCTGAATTTCTGAGGCCAATAGAATATTCACTGCACGGCTCAGACCTGGAAATTTATGTATCACTTATATTAACTTTTGGACTGAGCTTATGGGGCAGCAGGTGACATCTGCCCAGGGCACTTGCAACACATGAAGTTCAGTGTATCATCTAGGTGAGCTTCTCAAAGAAAGCTTGTGATGTTGTAGACCAGAAGTGTAGAAATAGAAACGTTTTTTAATGCTTGAATCCATGAACACACCCTTTGAACACACATGGGTGTGTGCCCAAAGCCACCCATGTAAGGCATGCCTTGCAGTACAATTTTCATGCAGGATAACCCCTGCAGAATGAAAACAACTGGAGGCTGGGGGCAAGCAATGCTCTATAGCATCACGTAGAAGTGTAGAAATATAGAAAAATGCCTCACATTTGGGCAGTGGCACATAACCAGTGCCCTGGTTGGAGGCCAGAATCCTGACTAGATACCAGTTTACACAACTTCCCAGGGCGTCTACAGACAGAAGCACCTCTCAACCTTGCACGGTCTTAACAAGCAGACAGACTTGTGCTCTGCATTCCTTGAAATTATGAATGGAACAAATGTTAGGTAGCAGAGAGATGGTATGAGGGATTGTGTGCCTGCAGCCAGGTAAGGTATTACTGGCAAAGAAGAAGGAATATTTGTCAAGCTGTTAGGTGCAGTGATGATAACTTTTGGTTTTGCCTAGTAAGAGTAGAGAGGTATGTGAGAAAGGTCTCATGTTAGAGACAACATGTGGAACAATTTCCTCCTTTATTCCTTCTGCTTCTTCCTGAAAATGTAGTCATCATGTAGTCACTCAAAATGCATTTCTTTTTGAGGAAGTCTGGCATTCTTAGTTTTCCAAGCACTCATCCAAATCACAAAAGCATAAACTGAAGCTGTCTTGAACATTTCGTAAGACATGCTTTTTGTCAGAGAGAAATCCCATGCAAAGAAACAATTGAATCCTGATTTGCAGATAACATGTTAAACCTGATGAATGAAATGACAGCACAGATGTAGATACCTTCACTTAGCTTAATTTTCAAACTATCATGGCTGCTAACTCCCGTGAAAGGTTATGGTACTTTTTCAACTTTTTCAATCTGAAAAACAAGACAAATAGTTCGTCAAGTCACCAAATCACACATCTAGGTTTTGTTTTTAAACAGTCTGCTATTTAAAGTGTTGAACATCTCTTTTACAGTGCTTTTCACCCACTTGAAGATGTTACCTGAGGATGATTGAGAGTTTACTACCTTATCTAAAGTTAGACTCCGAGATCCAGGAAGATCCAGGCACAGAAGAATTCCTACTGTCTTGCTTTTTCCTCATTCCATCAGTTAAATTTATTTCATTCCTTTTTATTCAGTTGCTACTTAATAACATTGCCTTGTTTAGTCTTCCAAATGTCCTGTTAAGGGGCAACAAGCACTTTCAAATACAATTCCTCTTCATTATCAATTCAGAAAATGGAATTCACAAGGCCCAGAAGTCTGTTCAGGTTTTCAACTTTATCACTACATTTACTAAGACCAATAAGAGAAATCACATTTATATAGAAGATGCATTTCATTAAAATTTTAACCTGGTATGATGACCTCTGTTCAGTTTCCCATTGTTGCTCTAAGTGATACGTTACTCTGTGAAATCCTCTAGTTGTTCCCACTGAACATTCTGTAAAATGAAATAGGTGAAGTTATATCCACAGACATTGGATGAAATAACTTGTTCTACAGTCCCACAGAAATCCATCTCCTGAGCAATGAGCTTGGCCAACTGGATCAATCTTTGCTGTCACTTCCCATACAGAGGTCTAAATTTCATTTGCTAAATCATGGCATAATAAATCAGCCTGTTTTGGAAGGGACTTTAGATGTTCATTTGGTTGAACCTCACAGTACCTGAGCAGTCTTAGAAGGATCTAGAATTTGACATAAGGTTAAATTCAGGTGGTATACTGCAGCTCATCTGCAAAATATCCAGGAGAGTGTGACATTCAGTTACTGAAAATGCACTTGTATTTATGAAAATAGTAAAATGGGTTTGTCTGTTATTGTTGTTACATCAAAGCCAAGAGATTTCAACTAGTTTGGGATTCCATAGAGCAAAACATTCTGTAGCTATGCAGCAAACTCTGTCAAGAGCTTAGGGCTTATGTTAGCATCTAAATAGAAAAGAAAGAGGGAGAGGAAAACACAATTATTTTCAAAACACCTTGTAGCAGGTCTGTGAATGAGAAACCTGTTAGTCCAATTTGTTTTCTATGACTTCATCTCCCACATGATCTCATCAATATAAGCAGATGAAGCTAACATCTTGTCACATGAAACTTCTACCTGTACTTTATATGTGTGTCTATGTGTGTGTGTGGAGGTATGCAGACACATACCTACATATTTCCATACAAACAATTTTTAAGCTTTTTTGTTTATACGAGTGGTTTTGTCCATAAGCTTTGACTTTATGAGAAAAGCAAATACATTGACTATCTCCTTTCAGGATAAATTGTGAGGGTTTTTAATTCTTTCTATTTCTTGTTTATTTACTGTTTCAGTAACTTCACTTGTCTTTTTGTTGTCTGTAAAATGACAAAGAAAAAAGCAATCTAAACAACAGCACTTCAAGGGCAAGACTGGTGCCACCACGTCTTACTGTGATGTCTGTTTTTTCAAGTATGTTACACAGGCTCAAAACACTGTACTACAATTATTTACACAAAAAGAAGCTACATCACTGCCCTTGCCAAGATACACAGGCATGTGAGTACCTAAACTACTATATTAACACTTTCGAAAATGGTAAGGAAATCAGGTATCTATTTGCATGTTTGGACAATATACACCTTAAAACTCCAATGATGAGATATCAATAAGTAATTTCTGTAATACATAAAACACAATTTATAATTTGACAATTCATATATGCAGTTATTTACATTAGGGGAAAAATGCCTAGTGTTCTAAAAACTGTAACTGGGACAGTCAGTATAGAAACTTCACATCTGTCCTGATGCAAGTACTTATGTTATCCTCAGTTCTGCATGTTCAAGCTATCACTGGAGATCTGTTTGGTGTGTGATGACAGGAAAACTATTTTCATCCTTTTGTAAGGATAACGACATTCTTGGTCCCCTTCCATCCCCTCTCTCTCATCTCAGCTTCTCACCCTGCCCCTCATCCTTCACCTGACCAAATGTGTATTTGTACATACCAGTTTTGAAGGGCCCACATAGATACTAATGAGCTGAAAGTGCATAGATTTCCTCAGCTACAAATCACGTTTGTTCAACCATTCAATATGATGCTCTATTAACTATTTAAGCACTTACCTAATTTCCAATTACTGTATCATCAAAAAATCTTTAAGATTTTTTTTTTTATTAGCATGTCCCCAAGGTGGGACCAAGGGCCTGCATTTTCAGTGGTCTTACTCTTCTCCAAGTAACTTTGACAACTTCTTTCCTTTTCCAGAGAGATGTTTAGAACCAAGATGCCTGCAGATGTGGTTCACCACAACAATCTCACCAAACCACAACTGCTGATGCAGTACCATCAGCAGGGACACAGGTTTGTGTGGCTCCCTACCACTGATGGCAACCAACAATCTACTGGGCTGTGAGAGAGCTGACCCAGGTCTGCCAAAATGTCTTAGTTTGGAAGGACAGGTGTCTTCCAGGGAAAAACCAGACCTTCCCTTGGAATGGAGAATATAAACCCCCTCCCTCTGAATTATTATAATTTTGAAATTAAGGAGCTTTCAGGCAAAGATATGGGAATAGGAACAACAGTTCTATACTCGGAAAACTAAAAATAAAAATGCAATAGTACAAAAAAGCAAACAAACAAAACAGAAAAACCCTGACCGAGTCAGAACACAACCTGACACCCCGTTGGTCAGGGTGTTGGTAGCAGTCCAATTAAGTCCTCCTGGAGTGACAGATGTGGTTCTGTTGGAACAGAGATGATACAGTAGAAGGATCCAGTGGTGATGAGATGGTCCAGTCTCCCTCTGGGAATCCAGTGCAAACAGGCTGTCCTGGTGTTCTGAATCCCAGGTTTTATCCAGGTAGGAATGCCTGGCTCCTCCCCCTGGGTGGAGCATCTCCCAATGGGATGATGTAATGTTATCAGTCATGCAGTGAGCCTCGATGGCCCATTTACAGCAGATATCCCCTGGAGGGAGGATGGGTGGTGGAAGAGATAAGAACACTGCCCCAGCTGGTTTTAACAGCTGCCCATTAACAGAAGACACTCACTCCCTCCCCCTGGAGTTATGAGGAATGGGTCAGAGAAGAGATAAAGAAACACCTCCCCAACCAGTTTCAACAGATGGGAA
>VXBB01023814.1:1771-59365 GCA_013399915.1 Illadopsis cleaveri
TTTTGGAATGCATTTCTCATCCTTCAAACCCTACCCTACTGTTCATAAAAGCCTTTGTCGATGAAAGGCAAAACCATGCATGCCCTGCTTCAAATGCTGCTTACCTTTCATAACTACATGCATCAACAAGTTGGATAAATATTTTTTTTCCTGGAGTAAGGGGTGAAAGAAAGATGGAAAGAACAACATGTGACAAGTCTCAATGAGTAGAGACTATCTCACTTGATGCATAGTGAAGGCATTCAAATACTTAGAAAAGCAGGCAAAGAGGGGATAAGGATGAAGTAAGAAGCATTGAGTGCTGATGATCAAAAGGGCCCCTATTGACTTCTTTTAAGGGAGGACAGGCTATTTTGTGACTACAGCTATCTAAACCAGGATTTGGCAGGATCCAGTCTTCAGTTAAACATCGGTGTGGCTCTATGCTAAGATGCCAAATTGCAAGAGTAAGTACAATTTCTCATCAAACAGCCCTGTTAAAAAACAAAGCAGATAAGAGACCATTTCCCATCTAATGTAGCTGAGAACCTGATGCTACAGAAAGCTGGCCATTCTGCAGTATAATCAACAGTTCAATCCTTTTTCGTTTTTTTCTTTCCAATTCAAATTCTCTGAGACTAGAGTCATATTCCTGACTTGCTCTGTGCATTATGGCAGAGTTGTACATTGCCCTTCTTTCAGATGCTAGGCTTGCTATCCCTCCTGCCTATCTAATTTAGAAATTATATATATATAAAATATACATATATGTAAGTGATGTGCTGTTTTATATAAACTTCCTCATTCTTTTAAAGAAATAAAGAAATTGATTAAAACAATTTTATTTGTTTCTGGTAGATTTGTAGAGTGACAGAACCAGTTAGGTTTGAAAAGACCTCCAAGACTGAGTTCAAACATAAACCCAGCACTGCTAAGTCTATCACTAAACCATGCCCTTAAGTGTCACATCCACATGTCTTTTAAATGCCTCCAGGATATTCCCTGGCAGCCTGTTCCAAAGCATAACAACCTTTTTGGTGAAGAAATGTTTCTAAATATCCAATCTAAGCCAAGGAGGTCAATCCCTCTGAAATGATCACTTTTTACCTGGGGAAAGAGACTGACTTTCATTTCTCAGGTAGTTGTAGAGAATGATAAGGTTACTCCCAAGCCTCCTTTTTCTCCAGGCTGAACACCCCAAGCTCCCTCAGCTACTCCTCATGGGACTTGTGCTCGGGACCCTTCACCACCTCCACAGCCCTTACCTGGACTCACTCCAGCACCTCAGTGTCTTTCCTGAACTGAGAGGCCCAGAACTGGACACAGCACTCAAGGTGTGGCCTCCCCAGTGCCCAGTACAGGGGGACAATCCCTGTCCTGATCCTGCTGGCCACACTATTACTGATCTAGGCCAGGATGCCAGTGGCCTTCTTGACCACCTGAGCACACACTGGCTCATGTTCATCAACCAGCACTCNTATTCCCTGGCAGCCTGTTCCAAAGCATAACAACCTTTTTGGTGAAGAAATGTTTCTAAATATCCAATCTAAGCCAAGGAGGTCAATCCCTCTGAAATGATCACTTTTTACCGGGGGAAAGAGACTGACTTTCATTTCTCAGGTAGTTGTAGAGAATGATAAGGTTACTCCCAAGCCTCCTTTTTCTCCAGGCTGAACACCCCAAGCTCCCTCAGCTACTCCTCATGGGACTTGTGCTCCGGACCCTTCACCACCTCCACAGCCCTTACCTGGACTCACTCCAGCACCTCAGTGTCTTTCCTGAACTGAGAGGCCCAGAACTGGACACAGCACTCAAGGTGTGGCCTCCCCAGTGCCCAGTACAGGGGGACAATCCCTGTCCTGATCCTGCTGGCCACACTATTACTGATCTAGGCCAGGATGCCAGTGGCCTTCTTGACCACCTGAGCACACACTGGCTCATGTTCATCAACCAGCACTCTCAGGTCCTTTTCCACTGGGCCACTTTTCAGCCACTTTGTCCCCAGCCTGTTATTGTGACCCAAGTGCAGGACCCAGCACTTGGCCTTGTTGAACCTCATACAGCTGGGCTCAGCCCAGTCTGTTCTGGCCTCTCTGAAGAGCCTTCATTTCCTCAGCAGATCAACACTGCAACTCAACTTGGTGTTGTATGGAGGAAAAAAATTTGAGCTACTTTTCCTAAATTTCATCTCTATTTTATTTTGATATTTTCAAGACAGTAATTCTGAATTCAACAAAAATCAGAGCATTTATCAATATTACCTTCAACTGAAGTCTGAAATGAAATATTTTATTCCATCCCCACCAAGTGTTCTCTATCTCAAAAGTAGTCCAGAGCTGGCAGTTCAGATCTAGTATTCTCACACACACAAATTTCTTTCTTATCACCCTCCTTCTTATATTGCCTCACTATAACATTTCCCTGTGATTTTGCAGATGAACCTTTGAGCTTGGGCTAGTGAGAAAACCAGGATTAATCACCTGCAGGACAGGATTCTCTCTTTTTCCTTCACTCTCAAGAGTAAAGACAGCTTCTTTGAAAGAGTGGATTGCTGTTTCTGATCCCTTCAATTCACTTTGTCTGTGATGATCCTTCCAGCTGTGAGAAATAGTAATTTGCCTACAAAATTGAAAGAGAACAAAATCATCAAAGCAAAACTATTTATTGATATAAACAAGTAAGCTGATTCAAGCACATCTAACTGAGGAGGCACACTTCTCTCTAAAACGCACAAACTTTTAGATACTTCCTTAACTAGTGGGGTCCCTGTCCCTTTTTCCCTTTGGCTGAGTACTCAGGAATTCACATTCTTTCTGACCACCTACCATGCTCAAACTGACATCTCCTTTCCCCTCCCCTCTCTATCCCTCTCACAACTAAGGACTCTAAGTAACAAGCATCACTTCACTCCTCTTTTTCTCCCCTCCATGTTCAGGTGGCCTGGCCTTCTGCTAGCTACATCTTTGCCTACATGACATAAGTATACATTCTTATGGCTGAAACAGTGGCTGAAGCAAAACATTATTTTATCTCTCACACAAATCCATGCCAGAGTTAATTTCATTTTTTCTGCTTTCTGATTTAGTTTAAAAAGTCTTTTAGGCCTGTATGGAATATTAAAGTTACTTAAAGATGCAGTATTTGTAAGAGAAAGCATTAAAATAGGCTCTCCAGAGAAGTGGCCACAGTACCATGCCTGCCAGAGTTTGGCAAGAAACATTTGGACAATGTTCTCAGGCACAAGCTGTGATATTTAGGGTTGTTGGGTGCAGAGCCAGGAGCTGCACTAGATGATCTTTGTGGATCCCTTACAACTCAGGATATTCTATGATTCTATGAAGAGTAAAATGCAAAAGTCCCTCAGAAGTATTTGCAACATGGAAAGAGAGAAGAGGAAGGCCGTGGTCCCCATCAGTTTGAATGAATGTAGAGCAATGCACAGACAAGATTCTGTTTACCTCTCCCTCCTAGAAACCAGAATGGTCAGTGAGATAAATGATAACACACACTGGAAAGGACAGGTGGAGCATAGTTAAGTAAGCTTCACGGATCAGGAAATGTACAGACTTCCAAAACCAAATGCTGACATGCAGATCTGTGACCTCCTTTTTAACAAACTTGGAAGCAGACAAAGAATACAGCAGCTTGCAGTGCTTTGAAGAGTTTTTTCCCAGTGTGATTTAGTTATTCTTGGTGTTAACATACAAACAGAAAAAGATACACACATATCCAAACACCTACAAAACATCCAGATACTTTTAGCAACAATAGTTATTAAACTGCAAAGTAGAAGCAGTTTTCAAAGCAGAGTTGTGAACAGTGATAATTTTACAAGTAATGAAGATCCCTCAGAAGCAGCAGCAGGAGGTATCTCAGTGGACAAACAGTGTCATGGTCAGAGCCTGACCCCAGAAAGAAACAACGGGCTGAACAATAGAAAAGTAGCTGAAAGTTACACTCAACAATCCTTTTCTATCAATTCTGATGTCATTATGCTAAGATTATGACCCATGTTATTATTTACTGAACAGATTTATGTCATTGCAAATGAAAATTCTGAAAATTAATGGATTTATATAGGTGTGTGTGTCTCTATATATATATTCAGTGTCACAAAAATAATTTATGGACTTTTAATGAAAAAAATAAAGAAAAGGGGGTTATCCAGCTTTTTAAAATTAGAAAATTTAATTTTGGAGCATTGCTGCACAGATGCATTTAATATGTACTTTAGGATAGAGTTGACTAAAAGTGTGTAAATAATCTTGGAAAAATTAGTGCCAAGAGAATTTTAGTCTGAAAATCAGTACAAATATAGAGCTGGGAAGGTTCATATATTAGACCTCAAACTGACCACTTTAAGGAAAAGCACAGCCATGAGTTCAAGCACACAGGGCCTGTCAGCCAGACTTCCATGTGCAGAGGGAAGATCTCTGCTTGATCAGCCTACAGCAAGTGCTCACAACAGAAGTGCCCACAAGAGATGTGCAAATATACGGATACGAAACTGTGCCTATATAACACAACTCACTGGTTTTTGGGCCACCACAGGGGAAGAAAAGTATCAGTATTCAAGGCCTATGATCTACATAATAATAGATCATAGAATCACAGAATTGTTTTGGTTGGAAGAAATCTTTAAAAATCATCTACTCCCAACTCCCCTGCCATGGGCAGGGATATCAGCTTGCTCAGAGCCCCACTAAACATGGCCTTGAATGTTTCCAGGCAGGGGAAAACTCTGGGCAGCTTGTTCCGGGGTTTCACCACCCTCATCGCAAAAAACTTCTCGCCTATATCCAAACAAAATCGACCCTCCCTCAGTTTAAAACCATTATGTCATAAATCCTACACTGGCCTGATAAAAACCCGTGTGGCCTAAATAACAGCGCTGGTTAAAACTGTTGCATAGATTATACCTGAACTCCATATCCTTTTTATCCTACCGGGGGGTGGGTCTGGAGCTATAAAGACCGATGCCAGAGTTTGCTGGAGCTCCCGGAGAAGCCCCCGGTCCGTGACTGCCGCGCTGCGCCGCGCTTGCAGCAGAGCGAGGCGCTGCGGGCCCTCAGCGCCGGCGCCACAGCGGCCNAAGGAATCAGGCTGGCGACGCGGGTGCTCGCGGCCCGGCTCAGGCTCTTCTTTAAGAGACTCGTCTCCATCAGATGTAAAGGTCTCACTGTTTTGGCCCAGTTCAGCAGTCTATCCCTGTTCAGGGTACTCATGCCAGCCTGCTACTAACTTCTTTTTACAGGCAAAAAAATTTATGTAAGATCCCAGCACTCCCCATCCATAACTTGGCCGTGTGCAGGTGCTGAAGCAGGTCCCACTAGGGCGAGTTCACTGAGCTGGTAAAAACAGGAGAAAGAGAAACAAGAGCTGTGAAAATGAGAAAACTTGCCGAGGAGTGTAGCATCATCAATCAGCTGCTAATCTGCCAACAGTTCATCTCGTGGCTCAGATTAGTGTCCTTTCACTAATGCCAAACAGGTACGTCCACATGAATGAACAGATAAACGATAAAATGTGTTGCATGCGTTCTGCCAGAAATCAAGAAAAACTGTTTTCTCTTTCACACAGTTTGCATTTGTCTGACCAAATTCAGAGTGTGTGACTAAATGCTGATATGTAGATCTGTGAATCCCCTGTGTTTTATTAACACTTTAATTTATTAATTTACAATTTATTGACCTATTCAGTAAATATTATTTACACATTCTGGAGCAACTCAAGCTGCAGGAGTGGTCCTTCAGAAGTAAACTTGCAAGTGGATCCTTCAGCTGACAGACCTGCAATAGCAGCATAGCAATACCATTAATCTGAATGAAAATCTATGGACTGACAAGTTCTGAGGTGTATATTACATATATATATATGACTGACAAGCCCTTGAGGTATTTATTACAAAAACACTCCTTTGGTCATCTGTATTAACATAGGATCCAGTGGCATTTGAGCTGGGAACAGGGTTGCATGATGCTGGAGATTGAATAACCTTTCAATAAGAATGATATTTTGTTCTTAAGATGTAGAGAAATTGAAATCAAAGTGTGAGTAACATGTGATACTAACACCAGAGGCACACAGACTGTAGAAATGGCACAGTAATAACTGCACAGATTAACTGAACTACCTTAACAATCCTTTATCAGACTTGCACTGTCAGGATATAGAACCAGACCAGCCAAGACCAGCTTAGAACCAAAGTTTTATTCCAGCTGACAGCTCCAGCTGGTGAGACTTAACTGTTGTGAGAGATCCTCTATTTGTTGTTATCTCTTTTGTTCCCAGTCTCAGAGGCAGAGGGTGTACAAAGCATGTTTCCCACTCCTACACTTCAGTCACAATAACCCCAGGCAATGCTACTGGCCTGGGGAAGGGTGGCTGCATAACTGTCTAGAGGAAAAGGATGTGGGTGGAGGTGCTGGTCAACAGCTGGCTGAACAGCTGGCTGAATCCAGGGGAGATTCAGGTTGGATATCACGAGGAATTTCTTCACAGAAAGGGTTGTTTAACACTGGAATGGGCTGCCCAAGGAAGTGGTGATGTCACCATCCCTGGAGGTGTTCGAGAAATGACTCATGGTATTTAGTGTCCTGGTCTAGTTGACGTGGTGTTGTTTGGTCAAAGGTTGAACTTGATGATCTCAGAGGTCTTTTCTAACCTAAATAATTATTTGATCCTCTGATTCTGTAAACATGGCATTGAAACTTGGTGGAACCTAGAATAGTGGCCTGGGATAGGTCTTGTTCAATAACATACCTCCAGCATGCTGACATCTGCTTTGCCTGTCACAAGTTGACTGATAATTTTTTTTTTTTTGCTTCCAGTAGTTCTCCCAAGCCATTCTTAACAATCTTGTGCACTGTATAGGCTGAGCCATAAAGACTGTAAAGAAATACAATAAACAAAACGTGTTTATTTATTTCCTGTTTAATTTTCAGTTTTGTTTCTACTGAAAAGGCTGGATTTGCCAAACATATATCTGGCAAATATTTAATACTTATAAAAAATTCTTCAGAGTTCAAGTTCCTGAAGCTGAAAAGTTTCAATCAAAGTTGTGCAGCCATACCCTGGATACTTTTTCTGCCCAAAGAATTTTTTCCAGAGAATTCTTTCGTATGGGCCTCATTTTTTCCCCTGGACTTTTAAAGTTAGTAACAAGTAATTTTTAGTAGTTTCAGCTCATGGGTCTTGGTGTATTTATTCAACAACATAAGAGAGCCTCTCATAATCCAGTTTTGTTAGTGTCTCATAGCTGTTATCTTGACCTAGTTTGTGAATGTTTTATTTATCGACAGCAGGCTGCACAAACAGCCTCCTCTCGGAGGGATTCCAAATACAGGCTCAGTCCAAGAGGATGCAGCTTCTCCAGGGCAGTCCTACCTCCCCCATTTTTATTTTTGTCAGCTACGCCCTCCCTCTTAAAGGGCCTTTAAGGCCTCGTTTTTCCCTGACAGTTGTTTTTTTTTTTTTTTTCCACTTAGAAACATTGCCATGACACATAGTTATAATTAGTTTCTTCTTTCTTCTGCAAACTACGACTACAAATCATGCACACAAATCTTGCAGCATTATTGGGAAGTGTCCATGATGGTATGACTCATTTCTCAGCTGAGATTGTAAACTAGGGCTTTGCATTTTTCTCATCGTTCAATAAAAATAATCTAGGAAAAGAAACAGGCTGAAGCATCAAGAAAGAAGGAACAACAGAAACCCTGAAAGTAAGTTGAGCATATATCACATGTAACAATACATTTGTTACATTGGCCTTTATGGTGCTTTATGGCACCATAAAGAGAGCAGGCAGACATACTAAGTGGATGAAAAGTTGGACATGACCCAGCATTGTGCAGTTGCAGCCCAGAAAACCAACATACCCTGGGCTGCATCAAATGAAGTGTGAGTGGCAGATCAAGGAGGTTATTTTCCCCCTCTACTCCACTCCTGTAAGACCTCCCCAAAGTCCTGTGTTCACCTCTGGGGAGAGAGGATATGGACCTCCTGCAGCAAGTCCAGAAAAGGGATCTGAAGTTGATTGGGGGGCTGGAGCCCCTCTCCCAAGAGGACAAGCTGAGATAGTTAGGGTTCTTCATACTAAAAAAGTAAAGTCTCCAGGTAGATCTTATAGCAGCCTCTCTATACTTAAAGGGGTTTATAAGAAAGATAGGGACAGACTTTTTAGCAGGGTCTGTTGCAATACAACATTGCATAGGTAATAGTTTTAAACTGAAGAAGTGTTGATTTTGATTAGGTATATGGCATACATTTTTTATTATGAGAGTGGTATAACACTGGCACAGGTTGCCCACAGAGGTGGCAGATGCCCCATTCCTGGAAACACTGAAAGTTAGTTTGGACTGGGGCTCTAAGCAATTTGATCTCATTAAAGATGCCCCTGTTCAGTACAAGGAGAATTGGACTAGATAACCTGCAAAGGTTCCTTCTGATGCAAATTATTCTAGAATTCTATGATTAAACCCTTAATCTCAAAGCATTCACCAGCCAAAAGGCAAAAAACCCCCAAAATAAAACCCATAAGCAAAGAAAAAAACCTATGTAGAACCACAGAAGGATTTTTGCACATTTAATTCTGAAAAATAACATGACATTTCATAGTTGCATATTGAAAAACCTAGACATTTATACTGTCTACCTCTGCTCAGGCAAGTGGGCTTCCAGCAAATTCTGAAAGTACAGAAACTGTCTGCTTTCAAGACAGCTGTTTCTAATACCAGTGTAATGCTTTACCAAAAAGCCACTGCCTGAGAAAAACAGTGTCAAATGAGAGCAAATAGAGATTTCCACTGCAGGAGAAGTTATTTCAAGCACAAACATAACAGGCTTCAAACAAAGCAAATTGACCCAGGAGAAGTGAAATACTCCTGTTGGCAGAGTTTCACAGGCCTCCTGTAGAGAGCTATGAAGCCCCATAGACTCTCTGGGGAGGTTCAGGCCACCACCTTGAGACTGTGGGTGAGGCTTGACAGCAGGGGTACCCCAGAGCTGCTTCAGCTCTGGAAAAAACAGCAGAAAGGTCGTATGGTTGCTACAAATTCCCTCATGGAAAAGGAACCATGGCAAGAAACAGGCAGAGCTTGGGGGTGAGGGTGAAAAAAAGGACAACGCCTAACCTCTCTAACCTCTGTAATTGTCTCTAACCAGCCATGGCTATTTTGACTTTGGCTCACCATGGGGCCCCAGAGCAGGTGCTGCCTCCCTCTGCTACCAGCATATTTGCAGATTGAATTTACTTTATTATTTTCTCATCATATGCCCAAGGTCCACCTTCTGCCCAGCTCTTTGTCTCTACCTTTTCCCCAGCTGTTGCCTTTTCAGCATCTCATCAGCATATACTTTCAATTCCCTTTGAGACTATTTATAAAGGTGTAAAGGAACATAAATTCAGTTTTCTCCCAAGTACATTAGAGATTTGACTGCTTTGCAGCATACTAAAACTGGACTCATACAAAGAGGCTTTGAAAAGGTCAAATTCTGTGAATATTCAGTCTCTAGCTACATTATATGCAGCTGTGCTTATACTCGTTTTTGTTCATTTTGTCAGGCTATACTAACAAATGAGTTTGCTGATATTATTTATGGGATAGTAAATCTTATGTGCAACAACATAAAATTCATACTAATGAGCAGAAATCCGTCACTGATCTGTGTGTTCAGTCAAAACAAAAATAAATATTGGAGACTGTGAATACCAAATTCTTAATAAGTCCTGGAGATACACAATTTAAGGATTAAATTATTCATAGTTTCCACTGACTTCAAATAGTAAATGAATGTGACAAATTTATAACTCATTTGTTGTTAATTTGTAAAAGGAAAAAGGTAAAAATTGCCATATATATGATTCTTGCAGTTTATGTAAAATAATAACCTAATTTTAATCAATTTAGACTCTTGAAAGTTTCCTAATGAAGACCACTTCAGTTAGTTTCAAGAAGATTTTATCACAGTCTGAATTGATTTACACTGATATGATTTCCCTGCAGTCAGTGGAGCTAATCTGATTCAGTCCTCACGAAGATTTACCCTGAAACAAGGTACCAGAAACAGCTTGCTCAGAAGGTATCCAGAGGTGGAGGTGCCTAGAGTGGAGGAGCTCTGGCTGGTAGACAATTTGTGCAGTTATCTCCATCACACCCCAGGTTGCTGCTCCTCAGCACATCCAGTGAAAGAAGGGTGGGCGTAATTGCAACATGGCACAGAGGTGACACAACAAAATTTAATTGTACCCATATCTCTCTTTTTGTTTTGGGGGCAGTATCTGATGGTCACTGAATCAGGATCTGTGGTTGTCTCTATACTCCATCCCTTCAGCACAGTGAGATCTGGAACTTTACAGCGAAGATCATGCCTGTAATACATCTAATATGGACTAACATGTAATTTCATTTTATCAGGCACTCAGTGAGGGATGCTTTATTTTTATATAAACTTTTTAATAAAATCTTTGCAGTCTCAGACAATTAATGGAATTATAAAGAGATGGGAAAGTAAACAACAAAAAGCAAAATCAGAAAGAGAAATAAAGAAACAAAATCCAGGAGGAAAAATAAGAGAGGGAAAGGAGACTATTAATAACTAAAATTAAGTATGACTTGAAGATGTTAATGAATATAGTGGCACTGTGGTCATCAGCATAAGACTATAGCATTTAGTAGAGAATTTTGTGATTAAAGTCTCCTGGAAAAGAATTTGTCATCAAATGTCTGCCATTGTTCTGCCCTTGCATCATCTGTTTCTCATCCTCAAAGGCCTCAACCATGCTGTCATTCAGTTCTGTGGGGCTTTTGTCTCTTGTCCTCTTCTCTGCTACACCCTCACAGCCCCTTTTCTGCTGCTTTCACTGTCACAATGGCTTGTGCAGAGACACAGCTTGTCCAGCCAGGCCTTCTGCAGCCAGCGGTCTTGCCTCTGTGTTACTCAGTGGTGATACTGAAGAGAGCAGAAGGATGGCTGTAGCACCCTCCTCACTGCCCCAGTTCTGCACAAACCGGCTGCTGAAGGAAAGGCCCTTCTTCCATCTCCTGCAGTTATCCCTGTTGTCTGCAACGCTTTCAGAGGCAAAGGTGTGGAAAGTTGCCACACCCCAAATACTGGGAATTCATGAGCATCCCTCAGGTGCATATCCAGGAGCCACTGCAGCTTGTCACACACACTCTTTGCCTTGGATTTTATGATTAACAGTAATTTGTACTGTAAGTAAACTTGAGAGATTGAAACCTCTTTTTAACCTCATGCTATACCCTTCTACCCCAATCTAAATGTGCCAAATGTGGAGGGGGCCAGGAGGCAGCAACAGCTGGGATGATTTGCCCAGCACATCTCAGTGGTGGAGGCAGAAGCAGGATGCAGTTCTCCTGCCCTCTATCTTCTTACTGAGATTGTCCTCCAAGAAAACAAAGTTCATAGGCCTACGTATTGTTAAGCCGTTACAGTTCTGGGCTTTTGCTTTGGATCATAAAAGTACTTCAGAGGGTTGAATCAATTTTATTAAATGACATTTCATCGGAGGTCTTTTGTGCCAACACTCTCTTCTACACCCATGCCAATGACTGATTTCCAAAGTAAGGGAGAGAAAAAGAATGAGGAGGGAATGGTAGCATTACTTCTTCAGATCCTAATTACTAATGCAGATTCTGGATTTGTCTTATGGATGATGTTTAGCTTCTAGCAAAATTAGTGAGTACTACTGCTCTACATGGATAAACAGGAAATCAGATTGACTGCACAGATCAATGGCTTGACACAAAAGCCTTCTGCATGCAGACTAAACAGACATCTGTTAAAATGAACCATATAATCTATGGACAGAGTGCTGACATGCCCAGAGGAAANTGGAAAGAGTGCGGACATGCCCAGAGGAAAAAAAAAAAAAAAAAAAAAAAAAAGCTAGTATTTAAACCAGGCCCTTTTTGTGAATAAATCTCAGTATCTTCAGCTGGAAATGACAGAAAAGATCTAGTGGATTTCCTAGAAAAATTACAGTCTGCTATTTGTGAGCTGCCAGAGAATGAGGATGTTTCTTGCACTGATTGATGCTGTAAAATACTCACCCGCAACCAACTCAAGGGTACTCCTTCCAAGAACACAATGCTTCTGACTTTAGTGGAAATGAGAGATAAGGAGAAGATCCTTCAGGCAGCCAGGAAGAGAGAAGCATTGAATTCCAAGGGCAAGTGATAACAATTTGTCCAGACTTCAGCCAAAATATACAAGTAAGAAGGAGTTGGTAGAACTTTAAAAAGCCTTTGTAGATTTAAAATCCAAGGCTGTCATCTCTTCTGAAACTGGGATCTCTACATGAAAATAAAGATTACCTCCTCTGGGGTGCAGATTGAAGGAAACAGTTTGTGGCAGATACTACCCTAATTTTTGCCCTGGGACATTAGATGATTAGTTCCTTGTGTTTTCCTGGCAAAGCCCTGGTATATTGCTATTCCCAGCAGTGTATGGTCTGTGCAGAGGGTCCCATGGGAGTTACAAGCAGCCCACCAAGTCTACTCCATCATGGGGACTGAGACAGATGGCGCAGCTGCCAAAGGTGGCGGGGCCAAGCATCTGGTAAATGTGTTGATTTAAAGCAGTTTGAGCAGCAGCCGCTGCTGTGGCTTGATGAGCACAGTTCAGAGGTGCTTCCTTGTCTGGAGCCTGTGGGGGAACTGGGGTGGTATTGCCACAATCTCTTCTTGGAAGTGAGTACCAAATGTTTTGGAAGATGAAGAAAAGTTTTTGGGTGACCTGTCAAGGATTGTTGATATCAGAGAGGGAGTCAACACCACGGAAGGCTAATGCTACCACTATTTCACAATGATATTTGATATTTAGGTTCTTCTAGGAAGGTTCTGGTCAGGCTTGTGTTTTATTTCTTGGCTTTTTCAGTATCTTCTGTCTTTCTACTCTGAATAAACAATGTCTGGTTTAAATATTAAACTACACTTCAGTTTCTGACTGCTCATAGCTGGAGATGAGTGGTGATTTCCCTGGGATGCAAAGAGCACAAAGGGAGAGTTTACCAGCCCAATGCTGAGACCACAGCTTTTGTGATTGCACCCCAGCTAGATTTAGATTGGCAGTGTGGAGGCCTGGACATGTTGTTCTCTGGTTTTATTTGGAGTCTGAGACAGCTTTTTTCCCAATTTGTCTATCATAGCATTGGTACCAGGTGACAGCACACTGCTTAAGGGCTACGTAAATATAACCTTTATGATATCAAGTCACCAGAAGAAGACATCAAGTCACCAGAAGAAGACTGATGAGACAGGACTGAGGAAAAGACTACATGTTAGGAAGAACTACTGAATTTTTTTAATCTGCATGGACAGCTCCAGAAAAGGCCATGAGCTTACTATTAAATACCCCCAGCATGCCCAGGAAAGGGAGCGCCCGTGAGCTGTGAGGAAACATTACCAAAGCCATTCCCACAGTTGCAATGGGAGACTGCTCCTCAAATTCACTGATACTTTTGCAAGTTACTGCACCACTCTGAAGGCATATTTATTTATAAAAAGAATTAATTTAATTAGAAAACAAATATTTCTTGTGTGTGTCAAACCCACAATGCTAGGAAATTACTGTTGACAATGCTGTCAGTAAAACTGTCCCAGTACATTTCACAAAAAAGTCTAAGCGAAACAGCATGTTGGTGGTCAGATACTGATGATACTAGAGAACTGATTTATAACTGTATACCTTGTCTGTTTTTATAGCTGAAAGTTTCTTCACCAAGAAATCCCTGTGAAGTTGCCCGTTCTTGGATTAAAATTTGGCAAATGAGGTCAGGGTTTATTGTACAGGTCTACTCCACCCTACAGGTCCCTTAATTTCTGTGACTTTTGGTTTACCTAAAGAATTAATGCTTGATATATTAGGATGTCATTTACACCTTAAAAATTGAGGAAATTTCTGTGTGTTGATAAAATTTGACATATTTTATCTGTGCCTTACCATCAGAGTACTAATGGGAATCCAAATGTTTTTAGAACTTTTCAACTGCCACACAAACATTCAGGAGAGACACCCTATCTTTAAATCAGAAAATAGCTTCATTCCTGCTATCTTATCAAACAGCAGCATGTAATCCTACAAAAAGTCTCCCCACTGAACTGCTAATGGAAAGGTGTTTACATACCAGACAGGAAGCCATACAACCTGTTTTGGGTAATCACAGGAAGTGAAGGGATCAAAGTGTGGTGGAGAAGGAATTCCAGAACTGATCTGAAGAGGAAAGACATTTGGATACAAAGGCTCCTCTTAAGAGCATGAGGAGCACGGATAATGAACCTTAATGAATATGGGTGGAAAAGATGCAGTGACCACTGAGAAAGTGATTATTTCACTGGTACATAAAAGATCATGAGAAATTCATTAATACTTATTTTATTTGTCTGTTTCCCATTTCTCCACAGTTTATGTTAAACAAAATATTTAACAGTTCATGTTAATACAAAGAACAGCTATTAGTGAATTAAAGGAGGCACACATGCACTGTAAATATTTATATGCAATTACACTGCTTTACCCAGAACAATGGAAAAAGTTAGCAGATTTTGCTTAAAAAATTAAAGAAAAAAGAAACTTATGGAGAAGTTTTTGCTTCTAATAATCCAAGAATGTTGGCATATCGTATATAATTACATATGAATTTATAATTTTCCACTTACTCTTTGAAAGGTGTAATTTATTCTTACTTTGAGAAAGAAATAACAGCATTAATAATAGCCGAAAGCATATTTCTGTTCCTCTGCCCTTGGTGTCTTGAGGGAGAAATACACTACTCTGCCCCATAAAGAGCTTTACCCATCTCACCTTCTTTTTGCTTCTGTGTTTTTACTACTTCACTGCTCAGATACTCATTCTTTCTCTCATCCTTCATATCTTGCTTTGGTTTTGACATGGTTGATTCCAACTTCCTTTTGCCCTGTGAGAACCAGCTGTTGTTTCCTATTTTTACCTTTTCCCAGAAGCATCTTACTTCTTTCTCCCACGCTGCCCCCAGGCTTGGGAGGTGTCTAAAAGATTTGTTTCCTTAACCTCCATCTCTAAAATGTCTAAGAGAATGGTCCCCTTAGCCTGCATAATTAAAGCACCTTTGCCTTCGTGTCTGTAAGACAATCTGCCATTGTTGAGATGACTGCTTTGTGGATAACTGTCCATCACTTACAAGAACTGTCTTGTTCTTTCAAGCCTGTCTATATCCATCTGACTATTAGGGCATGTGGGGTTCACTCCTGTTCATTCTCTTGCATTTGTGTGGCTCCTGTGACAAGCCTCTGAGCAAAGCTGGGAGGCACTGCCTCAGTGTCTGTATGAAGCAGGAGTATGTGGTCTTCATGTGTTAGAAAGTCCACTCCTGCTCTGAAAGTTTAGATATAGAAAAGACAGACTCTTTTATCCTTACCTTACAGAATATCCACTTGGGTTTAGGAGCCAGCTCAGAGAGCCTTGTTCACTCGCTGAGTTCAGCATGGCTGTAACATGCTTAGTTACAGTCCTGATCTTGAAAAATTGATTCCACTTTCAGAAATATTACCAATTCTAGGGACATTCACCACTGTAAATATAAGGGCTATTGCAAAAGCCTGGAAACCTCAATGATCTTAAATGTCCTTTCCAACCTAAATATTTCTATGATTCTATGAAATTGTGAAAACCATGAGCAGCTTTATAAATGTGCCCATCAAGTGTTTCAGTTCACAGGAAGAGAAGGAGCACAAGCCTCAGGAAGCTACAGGCTCATTTCATCCAGACTGTTCTAGTCCAGGAATATCTCAGAAGAAGACATTGTCTTACAAATTTTTGTATACTTGTTGCAAACCTGTTGGAAGCAATATTAAACCCCAACATTTTTTTAACATCTCAGCCTTTTGTGGTTTAAGTACAGCAGGCATCCATAATGCTCTTCCTCGTTCTCCTGAGGTGACTGTAGCCAGCACTGAAGATACATTCAAAACTTTGCACCTGAGAGAGGCTCCGATCCAGGTAACCATCAAGGCACCCTGTGCCCCAAGACTCATTCATCCAGCATCACAGAATGGAAGAGTTGACAGCCCTGTGTGTCCCTGGAAAAACAAGCCTTTGCAAGGCTCTACCTGGCACTCAGGGTCAGCACTTTTGGGTGTAGCTGAGTTAGAGCCAGGCTTGAGCAGCCAAGAGGAGCATGTATCTTTTCTGTGCACTGTTTTTAGTGTGTATGATAGATTTGGAATAAATATTTGGAATTTTTATTTCCCTGGTTTTTGTTACTATGTTGCTGTCCATTGCAGGATCAGGTGTGTGAACATCCCAAGATTATAACACCCTATTTCATTGTGGTTATTTATACGTGAAGGGAATGTGTTGGGCCCAAATGGTAGCAAAAGAACCCAGGTTCTCAAACTATCAAACTTGCTACTGTGAGCACTCAGAAATTTATTCTGATCTTGCTTTTTGTGGCAAATATTCTGACAACTATGTGTATGTCCAGTGACAACAACAACAAAAAGCGATTAAGAGGAGCCAGTTGGACTCAAAGCCACTCCTCTCCACGCTATACCCTAGTTAAACATATCCCTAAACATAATTTCTACTGAAGAGAAGATAGAAGAAAAATACATGAAGTGTCTATCATATCTACATACTTAGCGTACCCCTTAAAGATACTAATAAATGGTTAAGAGGGCAGTATAAGGAGATGAATAGACTAGACTAGACTAGAAGTGATTTGTGAAGTGAAAAAAAAAACCCAAACAGTGGCCAAAAATTAAAATTGTGGGGTTTTTTTTATTTGTTGGTCCTTTTGTTTGTTTGTGTGTGGGGTTTGGTTTTGATTTTTTGGTTTTCTCTGAGTTTGTTTTGTTTTTTGAATTTAAAACCCCTGTTTTTAAAAGGTTCTGTTAATCTTCATCTGGACGCTAGATGGGGATCTTGAGTCAGTCATGCCAGAAACTCCTTTATCCTGCTTTTTCTTTATTTTAATCTGTTTTATCATGGGCAGAGTACATGCAATGCAAGTTTACTCTTCAGGCACTTATATTATACTAAGGTTTTTTTGGGGGAAGGGTAATCTACAGTAAATAAATATTTACTTTTAAAAATGCAGGTTTAATTAAGGTTACATTGCATCTTTCAAAACAGAAGGGAATGCATCTGGAACTGTAGAGCACATGCTCTTCTTCATCCTAATTATTTGTTTAATTCCAATGGCACATTGCAATTGTTTTCTCACTTTTCAGTGCGGGATGTGGTTTACAGTGACAATTGTTTTACCGCTCTGTGGCACAGATTATGACAAGGGGGGAGGCGGCGGAGTCGCTCACTTGCGGCAGTACTAATGACCCAAGCTTTGTTATTTCCATAAATGGGATCTTTGTGTGCGAACTAAACCTGAGCAATACAACTGTGAAAGCTGCTTTCCTTCAATCTTCCCCAAATCTCCATATGACTTGTATACATGATAATAAATTAATCTCTCTTGTTACCATGTTGTTGTTTGTTTAGTAAGCACCTCTTTCTTTCATGTGATGTCAAGCTCAGCCTTAAAATGTGAATCATATTTTGAGCCATTATCTCAAATAGTTCCTTTCTCGAGGGGTTCTTTCTTCTTCTTTCAGTAAACTGTGCTTTGCTAATAGCATTGTAAAGAAGCATGCATGGCACCAACCTCACACCTTCAGACACTGCTGTGGACTGGTCTTAAATAAAGTGAGTTTGGTTGTCTCAGCTCATTTTGTAGGGACACACTAGCCCATGCCATGTAACATGCAGTTTGGGATTATTGCGAGTTTCTTCCCAGAAAATACTCAGAAAAGAATTAGTGAAAGGACTGAATGACTTCTTGCGGCATCTGTGGAGTCAGAGTATTTCCAAGGTGAAATGGGATCATTCCTTGGGCAGCAGAAAGGGAGGAAAAATGAAACAACCAACCCTGCAGTGGCCTGTTGTTCTTAGTGCCTTATGCCATTATTGTTGGAACACTCTGAACTGAAACATGCTGGTGGAGGAATAATTTGTGCTGCAGAGAAACAAGCTGAACACTGAAACAGTTCTTTTAAAAGGATCAATTTTTAGAATGTATTATATATAAACAATTGTTTCTCGATATGGAGAATGATTTTATTTGATGACACACAGTGCTGCTTCTGCAGAGCTGATTGCTCTGTCAGAGCAAAAGGAAAAAAAAATACATTAAAGACATGAGATGCATGAAAAATGTCATTAAATAAGTCTTTACTAGCCTTGAAATGGGGATGGTTTGCATAATTGATTAATCATAAGGGGACATTTCTGGTCACAGAAATTATCATTAGTAGAGCTCCAAAGTTAAATAATCTCTATACTAATAAAAAATACCATTTTCCCTTCAGATCTTTCCAAGATTTCTTCTTTCTTTTGGTCTTTCTTGCTTTTAAAGGCCTTAATAATTAAACGATATTTAACTCGAAGTGGGGGTGATGAAACCCTTGTGAGCCAGTTTCTCCCCCCGGCACTCATCGAGAGCAGTGGCGCCCAAGCAGCACACATGGGCCCATCCTGCAAGCTCAGCTGTGGTGCTTTGCAAAGCAGCAGTTTGGATCTGGGCTTTTCCTTCCAAACTCCAGTCAATGAGAGCTCTCTGAATTTTCTTCCTATAAAAGAAAAATAAAATCATGCCAGGCAGCATCTTTGTGCACCCTTTTCCATTCCGGTATTAAAAAGCAACTGTCCTGTTTGTTCTGAAAAATTTCACCTTCTTGTGAAACTCTGGGCTTCACAAACATGCACACACTTTTTTTTTTTGTGAGATAGCTTGTCCTTTATGATGGATGTCACTGCATCTAGTTCAGAGATATAAAAATAAATATTTTTTTATTGCCAATGTTTAATTAAAGGAAACGGCTTTGGATACACAGTTCTCAGAAGGATTTTCTTTAGCTTGCTTTTTTTTTTTTAAGGCTATTTTAGATTGAATAAAACAGGAATTGCATGAAGCACAAATGGGTTAAACAAAGCTTTCCATACCTGATTTCATTATTAAAAAATAAATGGTGTATGGGTTCAATCCTGGTGCACCACCACAAACTGGCAATCTTCTCTACTTCTCATTTATTGTTAATCCTTCAGGAGGTACAAATGGTTGGAAATCACATCTACAACAAAAAGAGGAATGGAGGCGTTTGGCATCATACAAAAGACTTTCCTGTTTGTTATTTTGCTATGGATAGTTTAATTTGGTTTGTTTAACCAAGAGATGATCCTTAAATTGAGACATAAAATACCTTTGCATCATAAATGTCCTTCTTAGGAGATCTCTAACTGAAAGTTGCAATACACTGCAGACAGGAAAATGTGTTCAGAACCTCATTTATTACTCCATTTTTAAAATGTGAAAATAGGGTAATATCATATATCTCAGAAACATATTGTAATGACTTCCAAACATGAGAATAAAATTGGTGTAAAAGTAATTTCAGTCTACAGAACTTTTTGATTTGTGTTTATTTGTATGCAGAACATAACATATATGTTAACACAAGCCACTATTCACTCTAGCTTGTACATGTACTGAGATAATTACGCAGAATTGAATACTGATACATGTGGAAAATATATTGTGTAAATATTTAAAAGATGGAACAGACTTAAGAGATCATTTTAATGCATTTAGATATTAATTGTACAAAATCAAGATTTCCTCACTAAGTTATAGTGGTCCTATTTATAACTGTATTGCAATGTGAGGAACTGTTTTCTAAATCTTTAGTTATAGCTAGCTGAATTCAAAAATGAGTCTGAGGATTTTGAAGCAAATCAGTTTTTCAGTTTCTTACCAGTTGTTTTTAGCAGAGTAGAGCCAGAGCAAGACAGACATTTAAAAGGTTTACAGGATTTCTTGAGGCAAATTTATATATTCTTTTGCCAATGAAGAACACAAATGTTGATTGATGAATATTATAGCTAGTATTTAAAAAAAACCTCTTACCACTCTTCTCCATATTTGTTTCTATTCTATCAATATTTTATCTCAAGCTAAGTTGTATATATTTTTTAACATCTCAAGATTTATTTCAATATCTCATAGATATATAAAACAAGTGCTTTAAAATCCTGTTTTAAAGTATATCTCTCATAAACAAGGATTGGCAACTTAGTAAAAAAATTTTTTTGTGTGATTTTTTGTCAAGACGTAACTTGATAATACAACAGTAATGATTTTATTGAAGAGCTTTTCTTTCTGCTTCTGTTTTGATACTCTGTTTTTTCTGCATCCGCCAGCATTGGATGTTCGGCATTATCAAGTGTTTGTATGAACAGGAACACATTACAATGCTGCAATATGCTCAACCAGTGTGACATACCTTTTTTTGTGTGTGTTTTGCATCTGAAGTTTTGTAGTAATTTAGTCCCTAGACAAGCAGCTGAGATTTACTAGCATGGTGTGACTATATTAGAGGTGCAAGACATCCATTTCTTCTGAATCCACCTGCCAGTATATTTTAATAACAATCCTAATTTGAATAATCTTCCCCAAAGTAGTTGTTTAATAGATATATCCTTTCTTCCACTTTACCTTTTCCTTGTATGCTCCAGTTCAAGAAAGCTTCCCACCATCTGTATTTAGGCATGTTTTGAAAAGCATATTTTAACTTTGACAGGATCAAACATTTTTCTTACGCTAGTGTGAATATTCCAAGGAGATGAATTATTTGATGTTTACATTATGAAGGGATGACAGTATGCATACTATCCTCAAATTTATAAGAATCAAATATTTAAAAACACAGTAGTAATTTTTGTTCAGTCCTGGAAGAAACCAGAGTTTAGCTGATGTGAGTGGGGAAATATTTTCTCTTAAAATGTGAAGTTATGATAATCTTAACCATGTAGAGTACTAAAATTACATTGGATAATAATGACTTTCTGTCACAAAAAGCAGCTTGCTTTTAGAGTAGTGACCTACATAAGATGGGATCTGTATTCTATTCTCACTCCCTAAACTACCTGGTCATACATGGCACTTTATCAACTTCCATATGCCAGTGTGTTATAATATGCTGCTAGATCATATAGCATACATAGGATACTGCATGCTGATGTGTACTAATTATGCTTTATATTCACTGTGCCTTTATGAAACAGATGTTTTGCCTATTGATCTTCTGAAAAGTCTAAGAAAAATAAAAAGAAAATAAAATTAACTTTTCCTGAGATGTTACAATTAAATCCTCAAGAGAATGAAATTTGTCTCCTCAACTCCTGGAGTTCCATATAGTGAGACAGGACTGACTCCCATCTACTTCATCATACAGATTCACCCAGAGTGTATTAAATGTACATTGGCTGAGCTGCTAATTTAGGAGCATGAGTAAATTGTACAGGGAAGGAATAGAATAACTCTACCTGGAAAGACAGGTGTTGTCCACAACTTACTAGGTCAACCTGTTCACAAAAAGCCCACGTTATTTCTGGAACAATTCTGTTCAATACAGATACTTTTCATGGAAAATCTGTTTCCAGTATTGTGCACATGCCACTATCCTCTCTCTTGTTGTAGTTGAATGCTGACATAAATCTTTTTCTAATAAAATGAACTATTCAAATTTTTTCTTTACTGAATGATGTCTGAAACAGATGTATTTTAATCTGCTGGGCATAGAAAATGAAATTTACATGTCAGTGAGGTCTTTCTGGTTAATAAATGTTTTAAAAGAGAGAAAGCAGGAAGCTAAATATATTTAAAACTGCACCGCTTTGCATGTGGTGCTTTTAGCAGAAAATACAGTATTCTAATACTAAATTGTATCTTATTTATGAGACAAAAAGTATGCATATTTTGTGATAACAAATATCTTTCATGTAGGGGTATCATATAAAATGCTGGAAAGAATTCTGATTTCACCAGCAATACTTCCCTTATGCTAGTCCCAATAATGCTTTTTTTTCATGTAGGAGTGGCATCTCCATGAAACATTTTGTTTGTTATGTGTGTGTAATTTTGAACTCATTATGTTTTCCTATTATTTTAGCTGTTTACATAGCACCAATTTTAGTGCATTACTGCAGCTTTCTCTTACTCTGAATAAGCTGCATCCAAAGCCCACTGAAATCATTGGAGAGGCCCTGTTAGCTGAAGTTGACTTGCCACTGGGGATGGAGATTAAGACAAAGAAGGGTTGTATTCAGTGTCCGCTAGAGGTTCAGGCAGGTTTTCCAAATAATCATGAGCACTTCTAAAAATAGCTGAATGTATTGATGAAATTTTATATTTTCCATCACAATAATGACAATAATGTTACTCATTTTGTAGCATTATTGGGGGGAGGGGGGGCATCAAAGATAATAGCTATTAAAAATGAAGCTTTAAACCCAATTTACTTTACTGTCTGAACTATTGCCAAATTTGATAGAGATGTAATGGTAGAGTTAGCATAAATTCCTTGTATAGAAGGCCAACAGACAGCCCCATGTACTGCTTGTGCCATGTGCTGATACCCTCAACCANCAATATAAAATAATTTCCCTGTGCTCAATACCCAAGCAGTTCATCTTCTGAAAATATATTGATAGCTGAGGTGACATGAATTTTACCTGAAGGAGAGCAATGGTCTGAGACAGTATTTTTTCACCAGAGTCGACGGTTGGATAAGGCAAGAATTTCTCCTGAACACTCCTACCTTAAAAAATGGCACTGCAGCACCACAGTAGAAATAATTCTTTAAGTATCTCAATTAAGAGCTCAGTTGTTATCTTATCCTGATTAAAAAGTGCTTGAGTTTCTACAAGTTTTCAGCCAGAGAAACTCAGGAATGATGTCCATGTTCATTTTTTAACAATTAGCAAGTCTGAGCCTCAAACTGACAGATTACCGCCATTTGGCAGTATCACCAATAGACAGGGAGTTGTGAAATTGTAAGATATTATTGTATTGTTGGTAGCCTGAGTAAATCTAAATCTTTTCAAGTTTTGCTTCAGTGGGTTAATTCCAGGACCTGAATTACAAGTGCAATTTGAATTACATTGCAAAGACTGAACTTACTTCACTTTGCTAAAGTCCTTTTTTGTGAGACTTATGAATTCCAGTTATTTTGAAATCCTGAAATGTTGGAATCTTTTGATACCTTTCTCATTATTTCTAAGAAGAGATGGGTAAAGGTTTTTGCCCAGGACTTTCCCTGCCAGCACCTCTTTATTTAGGTAAATGTGTTTCTTTGACTTTACCTTTATTTTGTGGTATCTTAGCAGCTGCTACATGCAATATACATCCACAAGGGCTTTTTTTTTCTTCCCATCCTAAACCTGAGATATTAAAATAGCAGAAACAAACCTTACCAGAATCAGAAAATAATACAAAGAAAAAGAACCAAATATATGTTCTGTATATATTTAGGGCAATTGAAGAGACCTCCAAAATGCAGGGGTGATTTCAGATTGTCTCTACATATTTTGTCTGAGAATTTTAAAACACTTAATGGATTCTAGCTAATTAAGTCTCAAAGCTTGATGCTGAGCTATATGAGGCAGGGCAGAGGACATCACCCATTCTGTTGAGGAATGAAGGGAAAAGTGATTGCATGATTTGCTGGGTACAAAAGATTATTAAATATTGGATTTGTGAATAAGGATACATATTCCAGTTACAGTTTAACCATTAGGATTGATTTTTTTCACCAAATAACATCTGTGACAATAGAGAAAAAGTATGCTGTAATGAAGTCTCTCATAAAATAATTTGTTTCGTCAGTAGCTTGCTGTTAAAAGAAAGCTGTATCTGACAATAATACATACAAAATTTTATTTAGGGTAAAAGGGCTATTACTGATTACTGGCTTGTAACTGTAGCTTTTCAGGTAGTGGAAGTATTTATTATGCATTCTCCACAACAGAAATACTCGCTGGATAATTGCTGCAGAGGGCAAAAAAAAAATACACATTTGTAATAGCAGTTCAAAAGCTCAACAGTATTTTTAAAAGAAGAAGCTAAATGGGGCTGTGGCCCTGCAGTTGTTTGCAGTAATCAAGGACTTTCAACAGACACGTCCTTATTCAGTTTCTAACAACTGTGTGGATCTGAGTAATAAGACTGGAAACTGTGTACATACTGTTAAGGTTTCAGCCTAGTTTCTGACAGCTTTGACTTTCCCTGGTGTAGCACCAGGATTCTTAAAATCTCATCAGATAAATTCTATCTATGGAAAGAAATGCTATGCTGTGATGATGCATAATTCTGCATCTCTGTATTTGTCGTGTTAATAAACCAAAAATGAATGGGAAATGGAAAAGATCTGTGCTAGAAATGTTTAGTCTTCCATATCTACCAGTCGCAATTTTTTACTCCTGAAGTGTTTTCCTTAATCCACCCTTAAGAGGTTGAAGTGATGAAGCTTCCTACACTTCCCTGCAAAGTATAATACACAACAATGTTCAATATTTTTCATGAAATTATGGTTATATTTAGCTTTTTATGTGAATTCTGTAAATCTGATATACAATCTTTTGTTTGCAAGAACCCTTCATTATTCTGGAAAAATATATGCTATTAATATTTCCAGCCAGTTATGCTAGCCTTCTTTAAGTATTCTTACTGACATATGTTTCCAATGATTTTAGAACAATTTAATTCTAGGAAAATATGTCTGCAAAGCAACTTTTTTTTTTTCAAAATATCTGAGGAGAGTATTTGTACTTTATTCTGTCTGGAGATGAATTTAGGATTTGAATCAAGTTGAATTATAGGTACAAATGCCTTACGTGAATTTGCAGGTTGTGTGATCCTGTGGTATTTGGTCTGCTTTTCTGTGCTGCTCTCTTCGGCTTCTCAAATTTCTCTTATGGTAAGTTCCTGATCATTTTGTGATGTGATACAAACAGAGGTACCAATAGAGGAAACCCAGATTCAAATTAATAAAAATTTGGTTTATGTTTCATAATCTATAATTTCTCAATATCTGTAACTTTGTATGAATTCTCTTTCATATTTATTTCAAAATCATTTATTCCCCTGGTTCCTTCTTATTATATGACGTGCCTTAAATCTCTCAGGGTAGTGCAATGCAGAGACTGAGGTACTGCAAGAAATGCTTTATGTGGACTCTGAAGAATGTGTGGCATTGGCTCATAATTGCATTTAAACACATATTATTAGATCTCACTCTGATTGCATTTAAACCATCTCCTGTAACCATTTGAATTTGTGAAGCTGGAAGGGGAAGGCTGCAGTGTTCACTGATTCCAGTGGGATTCAGATTTCCAAAATGCTAATATGTACCAGATGTGAAAGGAGGGAGACTCTAGCCAGACTAGTGAGTGGCGGCTGACCGCCATATTACATAGTTACCCAGAAGTGGGGAACGTTCATCACACAGGACACCCACCGTGGGGAAAGAGAGAAGATGGAAATCCATTTGAGAATTCAGGGTTCAGAGTCCACAATATTATTCAAATTCTTAATGTCCATCAAATACATAGTAGAACAGCAGCAATCGATTTTTCTGATGCAACATTTTTTAAGAGCTTGTTTCAGAATCTGTTTTTCTCATTAAGATTTTAAATCCATGGCTTCTAACTTTGATCCTATTGGTTGACATTAATCCTTATTTTACCTTGTTGCTGCTTTGGGTTTCCTTGGGAGGGGCGACATCCCTCAATCCAAGACATCTAATGCTACTTCATCTGAGTGAAAAAGCAACCATTTCCCAGGAGAAGGCACAGATTGTTCTGCTTTCTCCCAGGCAGGGAGGGAAGAAGACTCAAAACCAGAAGGAGTTAGACACCACCACCACCATCTGGACACAGCTCTTTGCTCCTGTATTTACTTCATTGCATCCTGGATTACACATAAGACAATAAGAGAACAAGCCCTTAGAACTGTCCAAACAACACTTACTTTGGTTGGCTCCACTCAGCACTGCAGTAGATGGGTGGGTTTTAAAGAGACAGAGAAAAGAACTTCCAATTACATTTAACCATTGAATTTTGTATGTGAATGCCACAAATGTTTCATGGCAGGTCGTATGTGATACGTGATCTGGTGTAGCCTTGGCAAAACAGAAATGTGCTGGGAGTGGTGACATCTGCCTCTGTCCTAACTGCAGAACAGAAAAGTGCCTGGATCTTTTCATTTGGGAAACCAGACCCAGGTTTAATTTGGCATGACCACATATCTATGCATCCCATTATAAATGTAAAGGAAGATACTATTCCTCTATAGAGTGCTTGTAAGTTTTATTTGTTTGCTACTAGACTTTCCTTTGCCAGCATTGCCCCCATGCCAGCAAGACCTTTACTGGACAGTATTTAATTCAGGGCCAGGATCTGGAAAAACACAGAAAAAAAAAAGAGGATTAAGGCTGTCAGGGCTGTACTTCAGTGGCAGTCCCAGGAAAGCCCCTAAAGAAGAAAAATGAATGATCATAACCCATCCTCTGGATCCTCTGCAGCATAAGAAAGGATAAACTAATTTTTTTTAGCACTTGTTAGGTTCTACAGTCAAATAAACATCATGGCAGTCTCTGGAACTGAAGACAGAAGGTCACTGAGACTTGGATTTAATAGGACACTGAACATAGGGAACATTTTGGTAACTGAAACTGATGCCCTACAGATGCCATGTCAAAATCTGAAACTTGACTGATTGGTGTCTAAAAATTAAGAGCAGATGCTGTTAGACACTATTTGCCATTTATCATCTCTTCAATAATCTTGCCCAGAAATGGCAGGTTTAGCAATCAGACAATTATTTCTTCGCAAGAAAATTAGTGTCAGAAGAGAATTTATTGAGTAAGGACCAAAAAAATACATGCTTGAGAGCTTCTGACAGTCTGACTTTTCTTAAGAAAAAATTACCAATAGGAGGTGTTTTCCCCCAATTTTCACCATGGGAAACATATTTACCCTCTGTGGAGTCCTTAAGAGATTTTCCTTGGAGGATCCAGGACCTCCAATTGAAACACATGAAAACAGAGTAAACTGAATTATCTGGTATCTTGATTGCTTTTTGATACTTTTACTGTGACAAATCCACACCCGGAATTCAAATATAATAACAGCTTTATGCAGCATGACATAGTACAAGCTTAAACAGTTGGAGGTAATCTTGGCTAATCAGATAGACTAACATCCATAATTGTTTAGTGAATTTTAAGATTGCTTGGCATTCACAATAATAAATCCAGTCTGGACTGGACTTTCATTTGGAGAACACACAATCCAAATGCCCTGCAAACTTTCTATTCATTGTAAGGCCAATGCAATATAAGAAAATGGTTTTTAGAGGTGCACAGTGATAAAGAGGTAACATCCTTTAGCTGATGTATTGTTTGCTACTTCACAATTATTGACAATTTATGGCTTATTGGAGGACAAAAAGAGATTGAGAGGAAGGTACAAGTAAAGCTTGGAAAGCTAGGCTTTGCATTCGTTAGACTTGATAAAAAAGCAATTTCTCTTTTTTGTCAAAACTGTGACATCTTTCAACAGCAGATGAAGTATTTTCTATTAGGTCGTTGGAGATCATTTTATTTGAACATAGTGCACCCACTTTAAGATATACCTATCAAATATAGCCCTAGATAATAATTTGGGAGAAGTAAATGCTAATTTTTAAAGTCTAATTCCAAGCATCTTATGTTCCACGGATTTATTGAGAACTATTTTTAAAGTCTGCAGTCCTTATACATCCTGTTGTTTAGATGAAATCTAAATCTAAGTATCTTTGGCTCATGTATTTTACCCACAACTCTTTATAACAAAAGCCTGTGATTACAGGCTCTGTCTTACAGAGTTTTAAAGGTGTGAGAAGGATGAGGAGAACAGCGAAAAATTAGCTTTAAGAGGTATAAGTTACTTACTAGAAAGACTTTATGTCAAATTCTGTGCTTTCTTTGTTTCAACAGTAGCAGCTTTTTCTATTTCCTTTTGTCTGCTACTCTACATTACACTTCCGAACTTTGTTCTTTCTCATCTAAGTGAAGTTGTATTTTGGGGTATGCCAGTAAAGCATGTTTTCTCCAGGCAAAGAATTTGTTGTTGGAATATCTATATTGGAGTTCAAAGACAAAGGCCCTGTTAATGCAATTTCTATTCTGAATTTTGAAATGCTGTTACCATTTCTCAGTTTTAAAAGGATTTGTGCATCTTGACTTTTTACTTAGGAAGTCCAATTATTAATCCTCAAAATAATCTGCCATGACCACCTAGTGCTCACCAAGAAGTAATGGCTTTAGTGGCTCTTCTTGATGTTAGATGTCCCTGCCTATCCCTGGTATAAACCAAGCAAAAGAAAAATGGATCCATTCTTCATTGTCTTGGGTTTGATGGGGGGAAACAAGAACAGACTTGTCTATATAATTACAAGAAACAGACCAAAAAAAACCAGATGTCAAACAATAGGGCTGGAATTAAGCCAACATATCACAAAATAAAATGGCTGAAAATTTCATCAGTACAGGAGGGAAACATCCTCTTGGAGCAAAACCAAAAAATACTATTTGCTCAGATAATAATCTGGAACAATGATACTAAACTTTTTTTTTAATAATACATAAGTTTTTCAAAATTTCCTGGATTTGTAGGTTTGTAAGGTAAGAAAGGCTTGATTGTCTCACATTTGCATTTGTTATACAACTATGTAACTTTGTAGATTTTGTGCCTCTGTAAGGGCTTCGTTCAAAGACTACTGTATTATTGGAAAGAATGTGATTAACTTACACATGCTTTAGATAAGGGCATAAATGAAAGATGAACTCTCTGAATCATTATTTCTGCTACAATTTTGGCCTTGGTCATACTTCTTCTGACATAGGGCATAAAAACAACACATCCTCAAAACATTTATTCATATGAAACCAATTTGTAGTAAAAATATTAAAAAAAAAATCAAAAAAATCCGACCACAAATATTCCAGACCTATGTATTCATCCATCTATTAAATTAATTTCATTAAAATCATAGGGGTGTGGATGAAGATTTTCCTTGGTTTTATTTTATGTCTGTTGAAACACTGAGGAGTGTTGGCTGACATTTCAATCAAAATACCTGAAGATCATCTTACTTGATGTTGTATTCTGCCAAATTGCATTTGGATTTCAGAGTAGATATTTAATTTTTGCAAGACACACAGGGAATAAGAAGCATTTTCTACTTATAGAAAGTGATTACAGCTGAAGACATGCAAGTTGTCAATTTATCTCATGCAATGTGTATTGCAGTACATCATAAATTATGCTCTTCATGAAGGAAAAAGCCTCTTTTAATCTTAGCAACTAACATACAAGAATCACAAAACCATTCCATTATACCTATTTGAGGAGCTGAGTCTAGAAATCAATAATAAAAAGTAGATGTCTCTTGATAGTCAAATGTAATTTTGAAGAAGGAATTTTGTAGAATCTCCTAAGTATGCAGATTTCCTAAGTTAAATGTGAAACAGAAATACTCCCCGGGCCATTTCTAACTATGCCATTGCAACACATTTAATTTTATACTTTAGGTGAATAAGAAAGTTTTGTATTTGAGAATGTGTTGCAAGAAGAAATTAATTTGAAGTTAAAGTCATGGCTACTTTTGCTATGAGACACAAACAGTTTGAGATATATCTGTTGGAAGCTGGGAACCAAACAGAGCTCAGCGGAGGAATATATGCTTGCCTCTGAAGGCTCTTCCCCCAACCCCATCTATGGTGCGCCCGCTCTTTCATGACAGCCTGCACAGAGAATTTGGTATGTAGTTCTCTGAAAGAATATATTACTGGTTTGTAACATGTTAGTTGGTATGGAGCAAGTCAGTAGAAACATGGTACAATTCTTTACTTTGTTCAGCAGCAGCAGAGTATACTATGAGTTGGACTAGTTCTGGAAATAAATATTTATTACTGAAGGACTGCCATAGGGGTTCCTGGGTTGGTGAAGTTTGTGGACTGCTAGGTAGAAATCAGAAAACTTTTTCCAAAGAAGTTGACTATAGCATTTCACAGTAGGTGAGCTTGTATATAGATTCTCTGAAGTTGCCATATGGGGACAGAATTTCTTCAGCAAAAATAAACACAGAGTGGCCTCTGCTGTGGCACATTTGAGTTGCTGTGTGAGTGTCTTGCAAGTTTTGAAGCCTTGCACTTCAGTTTTGTTAGCCCGTTGGAAGAAATCTCATTTAACTGGCATTTTTACATCTACATTAATTCTTTTAAAACACTGAAGTGAGTGTTCTACAGCTATGTAAAGAAACGCATTATCAAAGCATTAAGATATGATTAAACTGACATTTTCTTAAGAAAACGAAAGGAGCAGGAAAAAGCCATTCTAAAAGGACTGAGTGCTACATACTCCAGATATTATCTTCAGTGCTTACTCAGGGATCTTTAAAGAAGCTTATTACCAAGTACCCTAAGAAGACAAGTGTGGATGTGTACAGATCAGAGGAATGCAAGTTAATGCACCTGCCAGATTTTACTATCGTACAAAGCATGTCAATCAGCACTCAGACCTTGCATTTAAAAATGTGTTCCTTCAGATTTTTTTCAGTGCTGTATCGCACATAGCTAGAATTTCCTAGTCAGTACCCATCCAGTGTTGCAAATGTCATAAATTATGCTACTTAATATATATCACTGACGTGAATGTGAATAGTCCTTCATTAGATTCAGTAATGAGCTATAGAAATACCAGTAGATATGGTTGCTGTGAGTACATATATATAAATCTTTCTGCTATTCAATAGGAAATAAAATGATATTTTGAAATTAAAGGAAAAAGTCAGTTCTGCATACGTTTTCTTTAAGAAAGATAAATTAAAATGCATAGTGAGTTGAATAGATTGGGCAGTTTATAGCACGTGAATTTACAGTGGTTTGAAGCACAGCTACTTGATAGCTACATACAGCTCACATCCCACAGGACCATTTCGAAAGTGATATGTCTGTTTTGGATTGGTCTTCATTAGGGAAAAAATAGGTTTAGAAACTCATCCTGAGAGGTCGCCATCTGGAAAAGCCTGTAGTGTAGGAGGGCCTGGTGTACCAGATCACCACAGGATGACTGAAAGCTGCTGAGAATCTGCAGTGATGAAGAAGACAAATACTGACGAGAACTTATGAGAAAAAAAGGTATTAGGGCCATCACACACTGTGCTAATAAGGTCTCCTTTGTTGCTCTGTACAAAAATCTGACATTGCTCTGTTAAAAAAAAAAAAAATCCAACCTGGAAGTGCTGTAGAAGGACTAGCAGTAGGATGTGGAGAAAAGAAACTCAGAGGATAAAAATTTTCCTTTTGCTGTGTCTACAGTATCTAGGGAAGTTATGACTGCTGCCTATATGGGGTCACAGAGAGATGCCTTTCAACCTAAGAGCCACTTGCACAAGAACAAGCAGGTCTTTAAGAGCAGGTGGATGAAAACAGAGATGGCAGCAGGCAGCGGGTCTTGGTCACTCATCTGGGTCCTCAGGCTTTGGTTCCCACTAAAACAAGAAGTCTGAACTTTGGGAGGTTCTCTGGTCACCATGTACTCATGCTTTCTTACTTGTAGCTCTCACTTACTCAGAGTGAACAGTCTTCAAACCTTGCAGAAAGGTGCAGAACCATGAAATCCTGTCTCTATTCACTGTTTTAATTGGTTTTTCAGGATTTAGCCCAAAAAATATTTTATCAAGTGAAAACTCAGTATTTACTGAGTAAGGACATCAGGTTGTGGTGTTAGATGGAAGTCACTTTATAAAAAAGTAGAATAAACATAAAGTGACTGAAGATATTCAAGTGACACTTTTCTATTGGAAATATAGTCATATAAATAAAAGGGCTTTATCAGTTTGCTGGTACCTCCAGCAATGTTGACATTTGCATTCTGCTCTCCTACCTCTGAGAGCTTTAGTTCTATTAAAATAATGAATTCTTATGTTGATATTCACCTCTTAGCATGAGGCATTTGGAACAAGTCAACACAGTTTCAGGGATGAATTTTGGAAGTTTATTAAGATATAGAGATTTAAAAAGGAGAAATCTATACAAATGGCATGTGTTGGAGATTTCTCTTTTTATCAGTCCTCATTAAACGTCCATATATGATGCGTTTTCCAACAGAAAAATGAAGCACAAATCCTATTGGGATCACCAGCAGGATCTTATGTCCAAAGGCAGATATTTTATTTAAATGATCCTATACAGCTCAGTAGGAAATACCATTTTCATTGTGTTTACAAACATGTTAGCATTCATTAAAATGTTTTTCTGCTGCCCTTGAGATATGTATTTTTAAATACATACTTCTGAAAAGCTTTAGAGAGCAGAATTTTTTAAGTCTGATCATTTGACAGGTGTTAATTCGCACTGAAATTCTCATTGCAGAGACCTAGAAGTCAGGTGTTCAGAACACCTTCAACACCAGAGAATGATTGGACCATAATGTCCTTCAAAGTAGTTTGCTTCATAACTTTGTGGCTATTTTTGAGGTCAGTGTAGTGGTACCTACCTGGAGATGACATACTGCAATACAATCTGTGAAGTGGTTTCCCCACTAAGCCCAAGGCTCTGCTTGTACTTACCAACATTTCAACACTATCATTTCTTTTTGACTTCAAATGCAAACAGCTACTGGATAGTTTTGGCATCATCAGCTTTTGTAAAAAATTAAGTTAGTAATTTGATAAACTCTAAATATGATATGCTCTGAAGACTGTTCACTCTTCCATTTTTTTTCTATGGTGCAGAGACACAATTTATTAAGACAGGGATGATTTTAAATGCTCAGGAAAGGTACTCCATCCCAGTCCCATCTTGAGGCACTCTGGCCTGTTCAAAATTCATTCTCTTCACTTTACAAGGCTATTAATATAAATATCTCCCCACTAAGTGTTCACCAACAGGGAAGCTAAAAGTGCAGGAGAATGATGTTGCTTAATAGGTGTGGTACTACCATAATTGTCATTGGGGATTTCTCTGTAATTGAGAAAATTTGGGATGATACGCGGTTTCTTTTCAGAACTATCCCATAGCTGTTTGTTGAAGCAAAGGAGGAAATGAAAACAATAGGGAGCAGGATGGAGTTATTTTCTGTTCCAAAAGTGATACCCTATTATGAATTTTCATGTGCAGCCCAAAAAGCTAAAAGATTTCTAACAGAGGCAGGAGGCTGCTTGTGTAGCTCTGCTGAAATCACTTAGTCTTTCTCATCTTCAGGTGCATGAAGGACTGTTTGGGCAGATATGTCTTTCAGGCTGTAATTGTAGTCCTTCAGTCCTCCTGGCAGAAATAGTACAGGTTTTCTTAGCAAAATTGCCATGACCAGCATTGTCTCAGTATGGAGAATTTCCCCAAGGATTGATTTCTTTCATGGTGCAATACAAAAAGTACTAATTACTATTTCATGTCACTTCACCTAAAATTAGGAGTCTTGCAGGATGCTCCAATGAAGGGAAAATAATGTGGATATTATTTGTTACAATTCTGCCTAATTGTATAGAATATTAGCTTCCATATACCTGCCTTAAGTGGAAGGTCAGGTAATATTATCAAATTATGTTTTCCAGCATTACATCTTGGTAATGTATGAATTAGCCAGCAAATTTGAATAACTTTTTTGATTTAGAGTACTTCAATATGTGATTTACTTCAGTGTTTAATTTCAGTCAATAAATATTGTTCCATAGTGTTTTTCATTACAACAGGAAGTGCTTTGGAACCAATTTTATTGGTATATACATTTGAAGATACCTGTGCTCTCAGGCATAAGATGCCTTTCTTAGTACCTGGAAAAGTGTAGGTATACTCTTTTCTACTTAGTATTGCATGCTTTGAAAGTGATTGTCCTGGTGAGGAACTGTAACTTATACCATAGTTTCTTACTTTGGATATGTATAATTGGTAGGCAAAATTTCAAACACAAATTCCCCTTATGACAATTTTTTCTATTATGGTTAATGAAGTTATGTGATAAATCTTCCTTTTTTTAAAAAAATTGTTCTTCTGAATTCATGGACTAAAACATACGACCTTGAGAAACTTTTAAATGAAAGAGGTGTTTCCAACTGTCAGAGATGCCCAGCTCTATCAAGACCTCACACCATCCAGCAATCATTCCACAGAACACTGAAAGGTTATGATTATATCCTGGAGATGCTGAAGGGTTTTTAGCCTTTAGGACAAATGGACAACTCTGTATGTATTACAGTTTTAAGATCACAAATTAACTGGAAAACAACTTGAGCAAAAGTTAATGTTGGACCTTCTGTTGGACTATGTTTCTTTGAATAGTTCTGTGAAATCTATAATTTTCTCTACTTTCTTTAAATAAGTGTGGTTTTTAAATAGTTAATTAATGTGCATGAATAAGAATGACTAGTAAGAAAGCTGCATCACCCTTGTTTACTTCACACTAGCATTATGGTGAGGTTTTGGATTAGTTATAGCCATGATGTACAGGGATTTTCCAATTTTGATCTGGTGGCAGTTTGCAGAATCAGAGGCAGTCACTGTTACAAGAAGACCATGATCCTGATTATGTGCTCCTTGCTGGCAGGTAATTACTCCTAAAAATACTTCCATATGGATCACCACAGTTGTGGATGTGCAGTTATTCTTGAAGTAAATTCAGACAGAATTTATATGTGAGCCTGGCCAATGAATCTCTTTAGCTTCTTCTTGGAGCAATTTAGGAATGGATTATTCCATGTGGACAGATTCTTCCAAGATCCTAAATTATTTTGTGCTCTTACCACCAGAATCTACTCATTTTTTTAATGGCAAAATTCTAGGATTTTTAGAGTAAGTTCCATAATCCAACTTTGTTGAAAAACTCTTATATCTCTAATTCTAAACTCCTTGGAAATGTGAAAAATCTTTAAATACATTCTCACCAGTCCAATGTAATAAAGATTTGTCCATAATTTGTCTGGATACAGCTACAAAAGAAATACTTCTAATTATTTTATTTGGCCTTCCTATCATTCATTCATGAAGTACATGGCAGTGTTTCTCAGTACAAGTAAAACTTTTCTTGATCTTCCCTATGTCGACTTCACTAAATTTCCTTCTTAGTAGAAACTTCTTCTTCATTGAATTATCTAACAGAAACCCAAAGAAGCTTGTAAATTTAAAACAAAATTACCACAATCCAAAGCAACCATCCCACAACAATTTCATTCTCGCTCTAGAGAGAATCAACCCATGTGGAAAACGTAAGTTTAATGTACAACTTGAATAATACTGTAACGTGAGTTACAGAATAAGTTAGATAAATGTGGTTGTCTTTTATTTGCACTGTCTATACAGAAAAAAAATGGAAATGCTTTAATGTGTTGCATAACGTTTGCCCTAATGCATAACATTGCATAACATTAGCCCTAACTAATCTTTGAAACAACACTGATTTATGTACATAGTAACTATTTGCATCTTTCTATTTAGCAGAGTATTAAAAAAGAGATTAGGACCAAAGTTCAGGATGAAGTTGCCTAAAGCTAAGTATTTGATTTTGGCTTTAGGAGTCTAAATAAAAATGGCCTAGTTTTTAGAGCTGCTGAGCACAGATACCTCCACAACAATTTCATGAAAGCTGTAGCTCTTACACAATGTGGAATCTGTCCACTCTTTGAAGTGACTTACATGGGCTGAAGTGCCTGGATAATGTGCCTTATTTTGAAAATGTTGGTCTATGGTGCTTGCCCCAAAACAGGCAAAGCAGTTAATCAAAGAGAGAAGGAATCCTGTCAAAGGGACAGTGATCTCCCACTTCCATACTACAGGCAGAAAAGCTCCATAAGGAGGTGTGGTGGTTTTATGTTCGCTGATTGAGAAATAGGATTTTTGGGAGGAAAAAAAGGCGAAACAGGCTCAACAGAGAAGTAAAAAGATAGTTTATTAACACACAATAAGAAAAAGAAGAGAAAATGAAACTTTCAAAACTTCTCTCCTACAAGTACTCACTTTCTTACAAACCACATAGAGACAAAACTTATGACATTCAGTCAGTTTCACCATTTAAATATAGTTTTTCATCAGTTCTTCAGGAGAGGAGTTTTTTGTTTACTATGGAATTTCTGTCTCTCTGACAACCTAGAGAAGTTTTTTTNAAACTCAGGCAGGACAAATCTCAAAGCAGCTCAGCTGATGAAAGGACATTGAAAGGATGAAAGGATATTGCCTCTGAGTTCCAAAGTATTTTTTTCACAGCACCTTTCTTTGTTGTGTGGGCACACACCCTAGCTCATACATAACACAGTGCCTCTAGGATGAAGACTGTTGTGTCTTGGGGGCCTACTCGAGCTTACTTGTTCTCTTGAGTTGAATATATTTAAAGATATCCCTCTTCTCTTGATTTTTCCACCTATCTTCAGCCTGTTTCAGATATATAAGCTCTTTTTCACATGTCAGTCATAATTCCAGCTACAGTTTGAAGAAATTTACCACACATATGAATATGAATAAATATTCATAGGTAATGCTCCCCTTAGTCAACTGAACCTTTTGCCATATCCAGTTGCCATTCTGGTGAGCCAGAATTCAGGTAAGGAACCAGTATTTTGCACATCTGCCTTTTTCAGCAGAAACTATAATTTATCTGTCTTTTAAGAAACCATTGTCAGTGGCTACTCTAAAAAGATAAGCATCTGTGATGCAATATTGTGTTCATGGAACACTTTTAATTAATTACAAAGTCTCTAAATATGTAAAGGCCAGAGTTTCATTTTCTAAATTCATGTTGGTTTGCACCGCAGAATAAATTTACTTTTCTGTGTCATAGTAGTAATATGTGCACTAAGAAGCACAAAATCTGGCACAAGGATGGATTTGAATAGAAGGCATACTATTTCAACTTGATAGTGACTGGAATGTTCCCACACACATCAGGAACTAAATTGGTGCCAGTGAGAACTGAAAGTCTTAGTATCACATAGGTGGTGTTAAGTGGAGATTGGCTTTTTTTTCAGCTTGTTCCAAATACCCTGTTCATTTCTGAACACTGCCATCCACTGCTCTGATTGAATAGAGGCAAATAAAGAGGGACTTCTGACATACAATACGTTACCTGTCCCACAGTTCATCTCTGGCAATTGGTCTCTTTTGTCTTTATGTGCAGGGGACTGCAGTAGCAATATGCTCAATAATTCCTGGTCTCCTAACAAGCACTTCCCATTCATATAATCCTGACTGCTCCTTCCGTTGTGGTCCTTACCAAATAGATCCAAAAGTGGAAAGTAATCTTTTCAGTCTCGTGACCACATCATTTGTCATGATGACGTCCACATCCAGGGAGCTCTGCTGTGAAGACGTGTGTCACACCAGTGATGGAAGAAAGAAAATTCTGGATGATCAGATAAGAACAGAAGACAACAAGAGGATCAGTCCTCTTCTTGAGGATGGATTTAGGAAAGTTATAAACAAAATCCCAGCTCTCCAAAGTCTGCATGACGCAGACTAACTGGTATTGACTATATACTGAACTAGTCCTGCAGTTTAGGTACTGGTAGGAATCACTGGTAGGAGATTGTAGCACTCTGTCCTTTGCACTGCATTTCACTGCAACCCAGTCATGCATATTGGACTCTTTTTTCCCTGAGTTAAGGGTATGATGCTGCCTGTTTAAGTCATACATGTGCAGTTTCTGTATCTCAGAGGCAGGAGCCACGAGCATATGTAAATGCACAATGTTCAAAAATTGCCAAGGGTATTCCTGAGGCTAGGTATTTTAGCACAAACCGTGTGAACATGAATGTGGGTCATAGCTGTCACTTGAGGCTCCAGGAGAGGCTTCCACAACTTCCTCATTTTGTAGATCAATAATAAAAACAACGGCAGTTAGCACTTCTCTCTTACTTTCCAGACTGCAGAACACAACATAAATATTGACTAATTAGCCCACATGAATCAGAACAATGCTTACTACGTCTGCTCAGAAACGTAAAATGAGGCTGGGGTATTCACATGAGCCTGAGGGAGTTTCCTGCCCAAATCACATGGCATGTCACGGGGAGGTGGGGGCTAACTCCCTGAGGTACCCTTGAAAAACCAAGCTTTAATAGATCATGTCTACAGTCAATTTAACATACAATTAAGCATTTTCACAAAGCAAATAGTACCAGAACTGTTGAAAACATAATCCTGCCCCCTTGTTAAAACAGGCTTGGCTTTTTGGCATTATGCAGAATGACTGTCACCACAGCGCTTTGAAGTCACTATCGCTAAGGCAAACATGTGCAGGTACAAATAATTCAGCAGCAGAACACTGATGCTGCCCAAGTTTCTTATGCCATGTATGATCCTGAAATCTTCAGGATCATATTTTAGTCTATTTATTCTCCACACAAAGGGTACTTTACAAAATCTGCTAAATAGCTGGGCCTACTTACTGGGTCCCAGGAATATGCCCTGCACACATCTCATCAGACACATCTGTTCCTCCAGCTCCTGGCTCCTCTGTTCTCTTTCACCAGCAGCTGGTCTCTGAATGGATGTCGGAGACTGATCTCTTTGCTTTGCTTAGGCTGTGGGATTGTTTCTCTTCTGGTCTGCAGAGATCTGTCAATATTAGCTTAAATGTAGGTTCTTTTTTTCTTGTGAAAAGAAAAGATAATAATTCTTCCTCCTGATGGTGGCTTAGAGCACTTCAGATTATCCCTTGTTATTTCTTTGCAAGAAGAAATGTATATTCTCTTTTCATAAGAATTATAGCAGTTAACAATCCTCCAGCCCAAACTTTGTCCCATGAAGAACATCAATGGGAGTTAGCTATATCCGCTAAGGGTGGAATTAGGATTCTCACAGAAATCTTTAGGTTCAAATAAAACAATCTTCACTGCTGTAACCATAGCAGCTCTCATGTCCTACATAGTACTTTTTAAGGATATCTTGGTCAAATAGCTTTCAAAGTAAAACATTTTTTTTCTCTCTCTAGGCCATGCAATTTTCTCTGTATAGGTCTGTGTTCCACCGAGCAACAAATATTTTTCAAATGTTGAGAGTTGTGGTTATTAATTGGTTCCAATTTCAGTCTTGTTTTCCAGATTATTTTGCAGATTCTAAATTTAAAATAAAACAAAGAAACAGCACCCTACCTCAATTCAATTTTTAATGTTTTGCATTGTGTGCTGTCTTTCTACAGTTATTTGTTATTTTTATACTTCTTCTTTTTACTGATATGTTCCTTGGCCAACTTTAGATGCCTAATTTGCACACCAGATTCATGAGATTGGTTTTTCTTAGCTTCCAATACAGCAAATGAGGACAGTGTCTCTTCTAGAGCAAACTTTAGGCTGCCTAAGTTGATTTCCTGTCTGAAAATTTGCCAAAGAAACCTTTATTAGAACCAAAGATGTCCAGTTTAGGCACCTAAAGTACCTTGTTTGGTGCTAGGGGAGCCTGTTGTTTTCTGCTTCCTGTGGGTCACATTCCCCCTTGCCCAGGCAATGTGCCCAACCTGTGGAGACAAAGAAGGCCTTCCACATAACATACCCTCCCATCTGGGTTTGCTTCTGACCAGAAATTGCTCATGGGCTAGAAACATGTTGAAGAAGGGCCAACACTTCACCAGGCTCTGAACCATGGACTTCAGCCAGAGTGCCAGGGTTCCAACATGGAGACCAGGAATCTGGTTTCCAGTATGACCCGTGGAAAGGGAATAGCACATATGATTTCCTTTTATGTCACTCACTATATTTATTAACCTGTGTTTAGCCAAATTATCAAGTTTTTCACAATTGCAGGAGCACTTTCTATAGAGATTAATATTTCTGCGATGTGTTTAAGGGATAATTATGGCATCAGTCAATCAATATATTATTCAACAAGTGGAGGCATTGGAGCTGTTCTACACTTATTTCATTCATATTAAGAAAGAAAACAGATTTTATTTGGGGAGAGTTGAAATTTATATAGGATACCTTGATAATGAAACTCAATATTAAGTTCTAATGCAAGTAGGTCACACCACCAGGGAGAATGGGACAAATACCCATAAAATAAACAGCACAAAAACTTGACTGAAATGATAAAAGAGCATGACTGTGAGCAATTAACAACTTTGTCCTTGATTGCTTTACATATCTTTTAGTTTACAGGACTAGTTATCCAGTATGGGATTAAGAGCTGCTCACTGGACTGCAGAAACAACTACAGTAGCAATGGGGATAAAATAGAGAGTGGGGTCAATTTTTTTTTTTCAAAATGAAATAGAATTTTCTTCAGAAATCATTATAATAAATTATAAGTCTTATGAACTGGCTGAATAATTCACCTGTCATCAGTATGTTTTCCTTGACCTATCATTCACATTACAAAGCCATGGCAATGGTAGCAATTTTTATTTGCTTTTTTTGAAATGGAGGATTATTTTAACATGTGAATATCCCAGATACACTTGTCCTGTCATCTAAATGTGTTATGTAGTAGGCTGCAGCCTGCCCCTTTGATGCATTGATTTTAATATTGGATGATGTTAATACAGTAAACATTAACAATTATGTCCAATCTCTACTGTATATGGCAAAAAAGTGAAGCCACCTTTCTGAATTTGAAATGTGCCCTAAAGCACATGGTTATAAAGCATCCATAGGCACACTGTGCACTTAGGCCATTCTGAGACCTGAATGCTAGACAGCACTAGTGAGCACTCCCTTCCCTCAAAAAAGATCTGTAGCAAAAAACAGATATGCCCATGTACAGTACTGTTAAAATGAATAGTTCCCAAAATGTAAGTGCATTTAATTGTGGAATGTATATGTCTTACAGGATCACATTCAGATGCATGTGCCTTCCACAATGAAAAATGGATTTGCAATTTTCATTTTCCTTAACTATAAATATTTGTATGCCACTTAATTTAAAGATTATGCTGAAAGATATAGTTTTCGATTAATATGCTGTATTTTACACAGTTTACATTCCATTTCAATATGCTTCCCTTCTATAAAATGTATTTCAAGACTCCCTAAAAAAAAGAGAGAAAATAGGCACACTTTAAGCAGTTTGCAGGAGACAGATCATTATCTCCTACAAAGGAAAGGAAACAGGAAAGCTGTAAATAATAAGTTCTGAATAGGAATGACATAAACAGCCTAATCAATGTCTTCCAGAACTGGCAAGTGACACCTCTTTGTTTTTTGCAAATAAAAACCTTCTTAACATCACAATATAAACCATTATCTCTGCAGGCAAGGTATATTTAGAAATGTACAAAATGTACATTTCCTGCCAGCCACTAGATCAGTAGGTGGAGATCTAAAGTCATGCAAATATTACAGTAAATGCAGGCAACCAATTTCTAATTATTCCATATCAGCAGATTTGTGAGGAATATAATTTATTAAAAAAGAACAGTTTATGATCAGCAGACCTTAGTTATGACTGTTTAGGAATTCAGTGCATTTTGATCTAATCACAAAATCAAAATATTCATGAAACACAATGATATCTCCCCAAAGCAGCCGGGCAGCCATTAATTTTGAAATTCGGGTAATTTATTAACACTTATCTGTAGCTGTAAAAGCTTACCTCTGTGTTTGTAATACGGGTAAAAGTGAAAGCAGTTTTAAAACTGATTCCTAATGATTTATAATGGTTTGCTGTAATTTGAGCCAGAAATTCAATTAAAATGTATGTCTAGTTTTGTTTCAAGATCTTTAGTTAAAAATTCTATTAAAATTCTATTTCCTTCTTGCATTAAATGTATCTGTTATCTGCATATATGAGAAATATAAGAAAATTCTATCATTTATTCCCCAGACTGCACAAATGCCTTTAAAAACATCCATTTTTATTTCATAATTCTGCCAAGGTACTATTTAGAATTTATGTACAGCAGAGGAGGAATAAGTGTGCGTGCTATTTTCTTTTGAAGAAAACTAGCTTCTCTACTGAGTGCTCATGCAAATATTCAAGTGACATTTATCAGTTCATCAAAGAAAGGAAAAACAAATAACACTGAATTATCGGGTGTTTTAAAAGCTTAATTACAATACCAAGGGTATAGTTTCTTTCTATATATGTTCCCATTATAAATCCTTCTTGTAAAGGATATGTAACTTCACTACCAAAATTCCCTTTTGAGATAACACTTCACATTGTTATTTATAAATAATGAGAAGTAAAACTGGCCATTTTCGTGTTTATTTATAGGGAAACAAAAGAAGAGACAACTCACAGCTGATGTTGGAAACACTCCAGGCAAAACCAGGAGTGAAGGAGTGAATATTACTCACTTTCCCTCTGTGATTGTCTTATCTCAGAATACTTCACCATATGTAAAGGTAAAGGACTGAGTTTATAGATGAGCACGTCTGTTAATGTTGATGAGAGTGATGTGGCCAGTCCTAATTCTCTGTGTTGGGAACTGATCTTTTGTAATGCAGTTAATCAGTCGTTTCCAGATAAAGAGAAAAACATTCAGGTACCCAAATAAATGTTACCTTGTGCAAAATACTTACTATTTTCAAATTCAGTTTTTCAACATTTACCATACGTAGGTGTAATTGACTGGGAGTAGTGGTGAATCAGGACCATATACCAGCAAAGTAAGGATGCAGTTCAGTAGACTAATTGGCACTAGGAAAGCATTGAGGGCTTTCTTGGTCTGTTTGATCTGGGTCAGTAGCAGCTACTGACTCTGTGAAAGTAAGCTTTACAGAAGACTGGGACACTTCATAGTCAGTGGTAAGGGTAAATCTGAGAGGAAGAAGATGTAGGTCTCTCGGTGTAGGATAATTAGTGGATTAGATTTACAGGGAAAATGATCCACTAAATTACTTCATTGGCTTTAAGACTCAAGTACTTTTGACTAGAGACTAAGGAAAGTCTACAAGCGAGGAGGATCCAAAATGGAAGGTTCATAGAAAGAAGGAGTATTTGCTGTGGAAGATATGGATTAACAGAGATGGAGGCAACACATAGAAAGTATTTGGATGATGCTATCACAAGACAAAAAGCAAAGAATCAACTTTTGTACCATTGATCAAGTGGCAAATTTAAGGAGGAAGTATTCATACATTGTGTTTTACCCTGAAGCAGAAAAGGAAACAACAGCCAGTTGACACTGGCTAATGAGAAAAAATGGGCAGGGCTGCTGAGAATCTTCATTCCCTAGGTGATCTCACCAACACATGGAACATAAACTGTCATGTTTCTGTCCTTTCAGACCACTGACAATTGAGGGTTTCTTCCAGAAGAAATGAAACTCTCTGTAAGGTGTGGCTCTACAGAGATGGTATTTTGGATGCAATCCACAGTATGCCTGTCATTCTCTCCTGTGGAGGGCAGTGGTACTCTTAAATAGTAGCTCCAGGCTTTAATAGTGTAATTAATGATCTCAAGATGAAGCAGCAGCCAGCACGTTAACAATATTATTGTGTACTAAACTGGATGAGAGATATTGCAAGAAACAAGAAATGATACAAAGGGTCATAGAGAGGTTAGAAATGCGGGCAAAGAAATAACAAAATTGCTTTATCTTTAAGACAAAATACATAATTTTCTAGTTGTTTCACACTTGTAATAACGGTTCACAACAGACAACAGACAACAGACAACAACAGACTTAAGGAGTGGGTGAAACTTGGAGAAACCTGCTATACCAAGAGATAGAGGTGAGAGAACAAGAAACCTTAAAGTGAAAGAACAAGAGATATCAGAGTGATAGCATCAGAGACCTTATGTTTATAGGAGGTGTAGGAGTGATAGAAGAAAGCAAACTGGATGATAAGTGAGATGCACACAGGCATACACTGGGACACAGAAAAGATTCTAGAAGCATTTAATGAAGAGATGTGTTCCTAGAGGTAAGTATGTGTATTTCATAGCTGGTGGTTAAATTAGGTTTTTATTGCTTTAATGGGTTCAGTCAAAATTCTAAGAAGCAATTTAGGGAGACTACTGGGAAGAAGAAATCTAAATGTCTATAATGTGAAGGAACTACAAAGGAAATTTTGACTCCCAAATTTAGGGCAGTTAATATTTACAAAGCATCTTACAACTTAAGATATTAAAAATCATGGTAAAACATTTCTTTTATTAGCATCCAGAGGGAAATGTTTCCTCTTACCTCTCTTATTTTCTTAAGAGAACTGTTGGCATTTGACTGTTGAGGGCACTGCCTCTGCCTGTGCTGGTATCATCATCTCTGGGCTTGTCTTCCTTCTTAGATTGCTGGTGCCTGACACCAAATCCTGTTGCAAGTACTAGGAGTATCTTCATTGGGCTTCCATTTTGAGGCAGATGGCTGTTTGCTTTTTCCAGCTGGTAGAAAGAGTGAGATTTTTCACTTGACTTAATATGATCTTTTTCTGCTCTTTTATTGGAAGAAATTTTTAAAATACAAAAATTACATATTAAAAAGAGTGAATGAAAAATGTAATTTTTAAAAAAGTAAAAAAAAAATACAATTCTGATATTGATTCCCAGAAAACTGCTTCTTCTACAATAATTTCAGAACTGAAAACATTTTTACAAATACTACATTATCATCTGAATACTTGCAAGAACTGAACACCATGTATGAATTAGCATAAACTTGATTTGTTCATTCAGGAAAAAGGGAAAAAAGAGTGCTTTCCATTGTTCTTCAATTTCCATAAAAAATTACAAAATACCATCAAGAAATGCTGACAACTCTGCTTTAGATTGAGCCAGATTCCTCTGAAAAAGGAGTATGTAACCACCATCTTTAATGACATGCAGTCCATAAAAATTAACAGTTTAAATCCTTTATATAGCTAGCATTCTGCCTTCCAATTAGACACATTTCTAAACAGAATATATGAACAAAATATATGTACAAAAAAGTACTAATAACTTTTTTGTACTGAAATTGTTATGCAAAGGCAGGAAAAGGCTGGAATGTGAGAAAAAAGGAGACTCAGAGTGCAGTTCTGCAGTGTCGTAATCCCAACTAGGTGGGATCTGTCTTCGCTTCACCAGCTCTTGACTGCTAGTTTCTAGTCTGTGTGGTGATTCTGAACGAATCTGTTAAAAAAATGACATTGTTTTGTTCCATTCATGTCCCTGCTCCCTTTACTGGGTCACCATTGTAACTATGGCAGACCTGACTTGGAGACTCTTACGCTGTGGCAGGGCTACATCTGCAGAGGCACTGACACCTTGGTATTGAGAAAGTATCTGTGAAAGACCTTTGGGAAAGGAGCTAGCAAAATGAGGCTTGGAGATATAAACAAAAAACCACCACTTTAAAGTATTTCTTAAAATTTTTGGGGAAATTTGACTCATACCTTCTTGATAGATAATACCAGAAGTACCTAATACTATTATCAACTTTTTCCCCTTTCAGCAGAGTTTATATGTCCCTGAAACATGCTGCTGTATAATTTAGCACTTACAATTGTTCTGGGTGTTTCAGATATGTAAAACAACTCCTGCTCCCCTTCTTCAGATCAGGTTCCCAAAGAGCTTGCAATGTCATCTTCCAGAGGCACATGATGTAGCTCTATGTCTCACTGACATCAGTGAGTCAATAACAAATCCCATCCTACTTCCAGAGCCAGCCTTCTGTCAACATTTTAATGCTTAACTCTGTCCTTGCCTGAAAACTGTGGGAAGCTGGAATTCTTCAGCTTAGTAAAGTAGATGTCTAAGTCTTTGTTCACATCAGTCTGGTGCATTCAGCCTTCCTTGAAGGAGAGCAGATAGTTGCCCATACACAGGAAGAATAAAGAGCTTTCACCTTTGTACTGTTTGATAGCTGTTTCTCTCCACCTGATTTCAGTGGGATTTGAAGTAAACCAAGAGGAAAGATGAAGAAAGTATTGAAGGTGCCTTTGATGCTTTCATAGACATAGCTTACATAGGAGAATAGAGGTCTAAAACATTTCTTAGGCATTCCTTTGGATATCTACACTTCTGAAACAATGGTGCTGACTTTGTCTCTGAATCAGCCATAATATTTTATTAGCATACATAGCTATTCTAGTCTCTCTTTACTAGCTGCAGTTACTCTTTTTTTCCTTGTGAAATGGTAACACGGCATTATGTATCAGAACACTCCATTGTTTTCTCATAGAACTCTATCTGTGATGTATTAGCAGCCCTTTTGCACTGGAGAACATTTTGTGTAGTATATTTCCTAATTACTTACGAATTTTCTGCTTTTATTGTTCTATGTCACAGCCTTAACATCCCTTTTAATGTACTTTTGAATAGCAAGAGTTAAGAAGTAAGACTTTCTGTACATGGTGGCAGATGTTCAGAGCAATTCAGCATGTCAAGTTGGGGTCAAATGGAAAGGGAATGTCATTACTAAATGGTAACATTTTCTGTGGGTTTTATAAAAATTCAAATCCTTTTTTAATCTAAATTTATTTTATCTTTTTTTTTCAGGGTTAAGGGTTGTACTTCAAGTTTCTGTTAGACATTTGTATATTAAAATGACTTTACATTTAATTATTTTCTAAACTAACTTTCAAAATAGTTTTTCACAGAACTACTATACCAGAATGCAATCTATTTCTCAGGACCTTTTATCCTGACTCACATATATTTTGTATGATATACTTTCCTACTTGTAAGGCATGTGTTCACATATCGTCTAATTATTTTTTTAAAACTCATGCTGAGGAAGTGTCTACTGTCATTCCAGAAAAATATGGGACACAATTCTGTATCCAATGTGTATATACCTAAATGATGCCTAAATGTCACTGATTTACTCTGAGTAGCTGAGCAAGAAATTTAGGCCATGATCTATTGCGGGAAATTTACATAACAAAAGTTAAGGGGAAGGGTTCTATCTGTGACACTCACGACAGTGGTCAGTTGCCTTATTTTTATTTTTCTCCGTTCCTATACTCAGTGTGCAGTTAAAATTCCTATTTTCCTTTAAATCTTCAGTGATGTTGGAATGAGTTTGAGCTGGGTAATGTATTCAAAACCATAATGGTTTAGAAAATTAGTTTCTATTTTTTAGCTATTACCACAAAGTCTTGTAATACATTATCATGAAAAGGAAGGACTAGGCATGACAGGTGTTCTCTAACTTGGTCATAATTGTACTAATGTATGTGGGACTGTGTGGCAGTAGATTATCCCATACATCTTTTCCATTATTACCCATTTCAGCTAGTCAGGGGCAACTGTCAGCACCAGAACTCTTCCTTCTGTACTATCATTTCCCTGGCTACCCAGTTTTCCTCCCCTTCAGTCACATACACTTTGCTAACCTATGACCAACAACCAGTGCTGAGGCTCTATGGGACCCACTAAACTGCATGAGAAGAAAAAGGGATTGTTTTCTTATAGTGCAATGTCTTATATCATTACACACCCTCCCGTTTTGTTCCTGCTTTGAATTTGGATTTCTCAGCAAAGCAAGCCCCAGTGGAGTGTTTATTGACACCTAAGTCATGAAACGTGTGCTGGCCTGAGAAGAAAGGGGTGGGAGAGAGACCTGAAATGAAAATAATGTTATCTAGGCCAGTCTGTTAGTAAGATTCTTCCCCAGCTCAATATGATGCCTAGAACAAAGTTCTGACCACAGCATCCAACAGAAAACCTAAATAGATTGAAGACCCAGGAGAATATGTCCCAGTATTCCCAAGTATACACAGCCATTTATGAAGCTAAGTGAGGGTGCATTGCTGATGCAAGCTACTCTGAAATGTGTTTCAAGCTTTTTAGAACATTCCTATATGGAGAACTCTCCATCAGTCTTTATAATGAATTTTCTTTTACAAGGCTTGGGATATCTAAGGTGTAGAGCAGCTTAGCCTTGTAAAAATATTCATCTTGTTATGTTCCTGTGAGGCCTATATTTTATTGATAGTTAGCATTTACTTTATCTATATTTTAGAAATTCCTTGTTTTGTTACCAGTAGGAAAAAAACCAAACAAGTTCACGTTGCTGGCATGGTCAAAAATATATTTAAAATTTTTGTTTTTTGGCTTTTTTTTCCACATTAAAAACAGCCTTGGAGTTGAAAAAATGTAGTTATTTTTGCATTCTGAAACAGTGACCAAATACAATCAATTGCTTTACAAGTAATTTTTCCACCACAGAAAAGATTTACCAACTATCAACAGTATTTTCAATGAAGGAACAAAAGGTCTTTTATTTCTCTCATTTTAATAACTGGCATTTAAAGAGTGATTATTAGAAAGATAAATCCCCTGATGGGGGCTGTTTGAAGCCCAGGTGTTTCTAAGTGTGTCCAGCCTGTATTTCTGCACGTCACATCCATACTCCAGATCTGTAGTGAGAAGTACTGCTTTGATTTCTAGCAAGAACCCACCTGATACTCAAGACTCCAATACTCTGTACAGAGATGAGGTATAAGCAAGAAAAGACTTCAATTAAAATCATGAAAATGGCCATGCTGTCATTCTTTAGCTGAAAATTGTGAAAAAGAAAATATGGGCCAGATTTTGTACTAATCTTCATAGCTGTAAACTATGAGTCTGTGACTGACTCCATTTGAGTGAATTCAGATGTCCATTACACTGATTCTCTGGTTCCCATTAACTGACACACTCTTCCCATTAATTGATTTCCAGAGTGTAAGTATCAAAGACAATTTTGAAAATTAAATGTTCACAAAGAAAATGAAAATTTAATTTTTAAACATTTATACAAATTATTAAATTCTTCATACATTCAAACTCAGGACGGATTCCTCTCCCTTGCTGGGAACTCCAGACACTTTGAATATATAGAGTTGACTCACAGAACTAATAGGAGTCTTTGGACCTAATTCAGTAGTTCTTGTCTGTGAAGGAAAAGTGTCTTTTCTTTTACTAGCACAAGACATTATGCAGGACCTTCCAAGCTTCTCAAATCCTATTGCAACACTGAAACATGTCCCCAGAATCTGTGTGCTGTGCTTTAACAATACTGCTGGTTAAAGTTAAGGAAGTATCACAGAGAAATTCAGGTTCAACTAACTCGGAATCCTCCTGTTCTAGGGTGACTATATGAGATACCGAAGAAGGAATGTGAGAGAGACTAAGGAAGATCAGTCTTCATTATTAAATCAATCTTCCTGTTATATTGTCTTCTGTCTAGCCACAGAGAGAAACAAGGGGTCAAATCAGACAGTGCTGCACTGCATCGCTCTCTAACACAGCCTGTAACTCTTTATTGATTGTGGATGAAGTGGAGACAAACTTTTCAGCATTTCCTTAGGCTTACACTGACTTAAGATTCTTATTGATACAGCCAAGAAAATATGATCATCAGTATAAACAATAATAGTTGGGGTACACAACTATAATGTTGTCTGTATTATGTTGTTAGGGCATAGGGCTTTATCTCTATTGCTCTTGAAACGCAAAAATGATGGAAACTGCGTAGCCTCCCAGCAGGTACTGGCAGGATCCTCTTAGATGCCTGGAATTGCCCCTTCAGGTTGGAGCAGCTCAGCTCCACCAGTCTCTCCTTACCCAGCAAGTTCTCCACACTGTCCAGCTGGAGGTTCTAAGCTGAACTAGCACAAGTTCATAAGTGTCCTGACACTGGGTTATCAAAAGCAGATGTGGCATTTCAGATGTCTCACTAAGCTTCAGCTCTGCCTAGGTGTTTTGGATGAAGTCCTTGCTGAGTATGTAATTGCTTCTCAGTGTATCATGTTCAACAAATGTCTGTCTAAATCCATAGTCTCCTTAGAGAAACTAAAATGAATCATCTGGTATTATGGACAAGTCTCTTGCCTGTTTTTAAATCTAGGAATCATTGTTCAAAATAAATTTCTAATTAAAAAAAGCTAAGTAAACACTCCAGTTGTTACATCCTTTCTGGTTTTTTTGTGAGTTCACCATACTGAACAGAATTGCTAGGAAACTGTAGGAGTAAGGAACTGGAAAATCTGCTCCACATGGGTACATTAGAGGAATTACCTGCTCCTGTCTACAGGAAAGACTCTGTTTTGTTTGGAGGCTCAATCGTCCGGTTTAATACTCCTTCCTGTTTTTTATAGGCAATTCTTTGCACAAGGCAACCTGTGACACCCCTGAATTCTTTTAGTGTCATTGTGATATATTTTACCATTTCCATTATATGCTGCATTATTTTTGTAGAGAAAACAAAAGAGAAAAAGTTCTGTCTTCAGGAAGAATGCCTGAGTGAAACACTTTGGATTTGGTAGATTATTTTTGAGCTGTTTTATTAACTTATTTTTCTTAGATTTGTTTGCATTTTAAAAGTGTTTGTCATGTTTTGAATAGTTTGATTCTCTAATTCTATTGTCTTAACTTTTTCCATAAGGTAAAGAAGTGATCCCACATATACCATGAGCAAATGTATGTTTCATTTTCCAGTAAAAAACATTAATTAAAAAATAGATATTGAGGTTCTGCATTAATTGTTATATTTTATGCAAGCGTGCATCAATTCTCTCATTTCAGAATTCCATTGAGTCCCAGATATATTTTCTACAAAATTTCTTGTGGTTCTAGCTTTTTTATGCATTACATCAATAATTACATTATAAGCACGAGTAACGAATTTAGTTATATGAAGTGCATTTAGCATCAAGTATTCTATCCTATTAGTAGTTAAGAGTGGTGTATTGAGATCTCTATGAATGAAAATGACCCAATGTTATATTTGATTTAAAAAAAACTGTATTAGGAAGAGAAAAATGGATCTGGAATTGCTTGAAATCTTGAAAGGATTTACAATAGGATGAATCAGAAAGATCACCTATAAAATTAACACTACATACCTTCCAATTCTTGAAATCTGCATTATTGTAGAGGAGTGGTGAAAAAACATTTTGGATTCAGGATGCAGGGAAAAAGCATCATGAATTCAGGATTCAACTCTTCTGCTGGGGAAGAAGGATAGCTTTCTTCTTGGTCTAGGTATTTTCCTGAGGATGAGAGATGGACTCAGTTTTGTGGTGCTATATTGGCCCAGATTTCTTCATGTATTCCAGCTACTGCAGTACCTATGGCCAAAATACTCAGCTTTAGGGGCAAAATTCCAATTGCTTCCCTGTTGGAAATTTTCAGTAGTAAGTGTGTATTCTTAACCATGCTAATGTGCTGAGCATGAAAGTTATGAAGCTGGAGAAAAGTGGCAGTGGTAGGCATTGCCTACAGCCTCACTCCTCTGCACTGTTCTTTGCAGGTGAGCTGTGGACTGACTGGTCTTGAGAAGAGCCCCTTACTCTGGGGTTCATTTTCTATTGAATGACAGGTACAAATACAACCATAGTGATGGGAAAAGCTTAAACTGATTTTCAGAATTTCAGATTTTTTCTGAAAAAATCTGCTGTTATTTCATATTCAAAAATGACATGATTTAATGAATGCTTCATGCTCCACTAGCTTATTACTTTATATGAATGCCCCTCTGCATACATCAGTCTGGAGGACGCATTTATGAACTGAAACTTCTGAAGATTCAATTTCTGTTGGAGCATTTCATCGCTTATACTTATATTTTAAACTTGAAATAATGAGTTGACAGCTATGTTTTGTGAGCTTCTTTACACATGGTTAGAGCAATATGGGCACTCAGGTCCCTTCATGGTGAGTAAAAGTCCACTACCTGCTTGACAATGAGGGACCTTGTCCTATTCATTATTGTGTTAACATAACAGTATTTCATGAATGGCTAAGCAGCTCTCTTTTCAGCAGCTTTATAGATGTGGCAGTGTGACACTTCTTTCCCTAACATCCACCATTAATGAAAAGCTGCAAGGAGCAAGTCTCGCCCCCACCGAGGTGTTTCACCACCCCCTTCAGTGCTGGCTGTCGTGCTGTGGCAGGGTGAGCACTGCAGGCAGTAGGAAAGTGACACTATTAGTCAGCTCTGTCTTGCCTGACCTCAGCGACCAAGGCTGGAGTTAAAAGCAGGGTAGTTGTGTATAAAGCAAAGTGTTACAGACATGTTAATAGCTTCCTCTCCCCACCCACTGCATCAGTGGAGATACCATGTTCTCTAATGCTCCACTGCTAACCTGCTGGCTTTTGACTTTACTTTGTATGAGATGAAATCCCAAATTAGAGGTTAGTTTAAAGTTAATTTATTGTCCTCACAGTAAAGGGAAAGTTCAAACAGGTTTCAAGAAAGGCTTCAACTGTGCCATTGCTGAGAGAGGTGTCCTGGATACTAGAAAGGAGTATAAATATATCTCATATTTGTTTGTGTGTGTGTGTATCTATATCTCTACCTATATATCTACCTATATTAGAATATATATCTAAATGGGACACCTATCTAGATCTACATGTGTAAATATCACTTACTAATATGTTGTATATAGTTATATGTGATGTAAATATCTTACTGTATTTATTCACTGTATTTTCTTATTTTCTGTGTGAAGGCTGTTTCATCCAGCTTGCCCTGTTTTCCATCACAGATGGATATAGCATGGTGTAGCATGGAAGAAGCCAAAAGTGACTTTTGCCTTCCTTTCTGGAATAACTGCTGTTCTTTCTCCCAGTAGCAGTCCTCCTGTTCAATAAAGTTTCGTGTGACAATCCAGAGGTGAAATACTGTCAGGAGTTTAGTAGCAGCAAGATTTCCTTCTTGTTTATTTACATGCAGTTTAAATTAAGCACTGGGCACCTGGATTTTGAAGGGTCTTGGTCACTCAATTTTGTTTGGAGATGAACACATGTTGTGTGCTTTTCTCTTTCTTAGGCAAATGGAAGTAAAACTTAGAAAAAAGTGCACTACTGTTAAAGAACATAAGAATTCTGCCTTCTCTTCTGCTTATTCCTGAGGCTGGTCCTTGACTTGTGCTGTAACATAAGTTGTGTCCAGCTCTTGTCACAAAGAAAACTACACAGTATGAGGGAAAATTTTGTGAGGCAGTGCACTAACAATAAAACAATGCAGTTGCCTCTGTTCTAGTGCTCAGATCCAGGCTATCACCATGCTGACCAAGGCAAAGCAGTTCACCTATATCTGGAAGAAAAGTGAATCATCACAGGAACTGGTACTGGCTAGAGATTTGATTGCAAGTATGTTTTGTTTCTTACTTCTTTTTCTCCTTCCTACAAAAGTTAAAAAGCTAATTACTATAATGGTTGTTGAAAAAAGGCTGAAAATGTGATCTGTGTCCACACTGCAGGCTCAAAACCTAGAAGGCAAATGAAACAAACATTCTAAGACACTGTAAAGGCATATTTTAAAGCAAATTGCATGATTTGAGGGGCCTGACTTATGAGTGTTAAGTATTTGACATCCCTGTGTTCTGATTTAGCAGAGTAGGGCTATTTTTCCACTGAAATCCTCAAGGGAGCAGTTCAGCTCTTATTGCCATTAACAAACTTCATATGATAATGCAAAAAACCCACTTATACATACTTAGAGCAATGCAGTACTTAGTTCATATTCTGGCTCACATCACCCTGACTTTGTTTATGCTTAGATACTCATCTGGACATGGGCAGCACTGTTTTGCTAGTCTCCAAGGTTCAGATGCTGCAGTGAATTCCTGCCATTGATGAAACACTGCGATAATGGTCTCGTTTTATGTGGTGTCTGTTATCAGCTACAAAATCATAGAATTTTATGGGTATCTCTTTCACTGTAATGAGATAGGAGGCTACCAACCCAGTGGGCATTGTCTTTATGTTCATTTTAGCCACTTACTGGTTCATGGTTTGACAAGTAGTCATTTTTCTTCTAAGAAATAAGATATTTTCATACTTCGTATTTCCAAGAGAAATGTATTTATTTCACTTGTGTGAAGAGTAAATAGGACATCTTGATCACTTTATCCATGTGTATAAACTCACATTATTTATTATTTGAAGAACTAGCTTAGTAGAGATCTTTACCAGGGATTTTTTAGCTCTTTAAGTTCTGGAACACACAGTACAGTCTACAATGCAGTCATACAAATTACTGTCAAGCAGTCTATAGATACATCCCACAAAATCCTTTTTGTGTCTGTGGAAACAATGCTTCATTGTCATTGGAATCACAGATATATAGGGCTGGAAGGCCTCTACAGACATAGGATAATTCATTCCCTATCCTCACTGTATGTAAAATAAGCATGACATAGCTCAATAAAAACCTTCAGTGAGAGAGATTCTGCAACCTGCCACAATGAACTGTTTCAACACTTAACTACCCTTCCAACTGGAAACCTAACCTTCAACTTGTTTGGCTTCTCCTACAAATCCCACTCAGGCCCTAAGAATAATTGATCACTGCACTCTTTCTAACAAGCTCTATATATTTGAAGACATTATCATGCCTGCCTTCAGTCTTCCCTTTTCCAGACTAAACAAATCCAACTCTTTCAACCTTTCATTGTAGGTCACATTTTCCAAAGCTCTTATCATTCTTTTTGCTTTCCTCTGGATTCTCTCTAAATTGTCTGTATCTGTTCTGAAGTGTGGTGACCAAAATGGGAAACATTACTCCAGCTGAGGTCTGAGCAATACCCAAGGAGAACAGAACATCAAGAACAGCACCTCCAATAGTTTATACACAACGTTTCTGACCTCCCCTTCAGTTAGAGAGTTTTTTGCAATAGTAAGAAACAATTTAGTTTATGGGCTCCTGTGTTTGTTCGTTTTACATTAATCTTGCCCATTTATTCTTCATTTAATTATTGCTCATATAACTTCTCTAAGTTTAGTGTTCGGCATGTGTATAGACTGTATTTCAGGTTCACTTGTGAACACTTTCTCCAGGATTTGATGAATGGTTTGTATTCTGACTGAACTGCAAAAATGCTTTGCAGTTCCTGTCTTGTTCCACATACTCTTGGGACAAATGCCAAGTATAAAACATGTAACCGTGTTCTCCATTTCACTACTGAGATTGTCAGTGGAAATCGTAGTACAACAGAGGCACTGGTAGGGATTCTTAGAGAGTTCTGTTTGAAATATCCTCCAGTTTGACAGGGAATCTGTACTAATCGTTGTGGTGGGTGCTGTTTTCCAAACACATCATCACACTCTTTTCACCAAATCATCCAGACCACATTTCTCTTGCTTATGAGAACAGTATGCAGAGTCGTGTTGAAAGACCTGCTGAAGTCAGGATTTATCAAGTCTGCCTTCTGCTACACTGTTATCCAGTCATCCTGTCAAAGAAAGAAATTAGATTCATGTGATCTGTTATTGACAAATCTATGCTGACTGTTTCTTTTCACCTTGTTATCTTCTTGGTGCTTTCAGCTGGATTGTTTAATGATTTGTTGGTTTGTCTTTCTGGCTGTCTTTAACTAGACTATAATTTGAAGATTCTCTTTTTCTGATTAAAAAAAAACCCAAAAAACCCAAAAGACAAACAGCTACTGTATTTGCTATTCTCAGTCCTTTGGAATCTCTCCCGTACTTGACAAAATTTTGGACACAATGACTGATAGTCCAGAAATTACTTCATATAGATCATTACAGCCCAGTCACTGAATAGCGTTTGGCACTATAAACTTGAATACATGTAAATTATGTACACACGAGGTCTTTAACCTGATTTAATTAAAACTTTGTTGGATCTATTCTCAATATATTGCTCAAATTATCATGCAAATTTTCATGAAAGAAGCATTGTTTTTATGGGATTTATTTTCTGCCATGTTGAAGTCATGTTGAAGTCATATGTTTGAAAGAATCTCTAAAATCTGTTTACATTTTTAAAAGTCCGTATGGTACAAGAACTTGTTTTAAAAAGTTTTGGATCTCAGGACTATGTCTGTAATCAAGTGACAGTAGTGAACTGAAACTGGTCAAAAGAAATAGAATGGGGAAACTAAAAAGAGAAGAGTAATGAATTACTGAACTGCGAGGTCAAAAGACACCTCAAGAGATTGTGCAGTATAACAACTTTCACAGAATGAAGGTCACAGAGGACTAGACAAACTCCAGCTGATAGTTTATGCCCAGCTTTTAATATCTCTAGTTGTGTGGTTTCCATCAAAACACAGTATTTTAGAGTTCTGATTATTGAATGATTTTGCTAGCAACACTGTATTTTCCCCATGCATATTAAGGTGATTTCATCATGCACATAAACACCTGACAGGAGGATACAAAGATGGAACCGGGCTCTTTTCAATAATGCCCAATGACAGGACAAGAGGTAATGGACACAAACTGAAATGCAGCAGAATCTTTCTGAACATAGGAAAACACTTTCTGTGAGGATGTCTGAGCACAGTTACAGATTGTTCAGAGAGATTGTGCAGTCTGCCTCCTCAGAGATATTAAAAAAAACCACCTAGACATGGTCCTATACAACTGGCTCTAAGTGTGCCTACTTGACAAGCTGGGTTGACTGAACCAGATGACTTTCAGACTCTCCTTCCTAACTGGACCATTCTGTGATTCTATGATCCCATCCTTCTTCTAGGAGTCAGAGAAAACATTTGAATATCCTGACATGTATCCACAGTTTAGGCTCCTGAAATTGAGTTTTTTTCTAATCTAAATAAACCCATTTTCCTCACTTTTTTCTTGCATCTGTTATTCATTTCTAACCAGATGTAGATTTGGGCTACTAAGAGAGCTTGGTATCAATATTCTCTTTTCCAGGAATGCTCAAACATTGTTCTATATGTCATGTTCATGTACAATGATAATACATTTGCTGCTCACTGCTGGCTGAAAAATCTCAACAGAAGTGATCAATTATATGTCGGCAAATTGGGAGGTATTTCAAATGAAACACAGTAGGAGTCTTTGGCAGGTCTAGGTTTATTCAAAAGTTCCATTAAGAAGCTTCTCTAGCTGTACCTATCTGCACATCAGTTGAACAAATAGTGGCATCACACATCCCTGGATTTACCTTCAAGCAAGGTCAGGGACAGAGAAGATGAACTCTTTGATAGGCAATTCACAAAAGACTTAAAGAAGTGAAAGGATTTTTAAAATTAAATGTGAGTGAAAAAAAAAGAAAACATTTTTTACAGTAAATCTGATGATATGCCTATAATTAAGTCACATAGGTTAAAGGCTTGTTATGCTAGGATTAACATATGGTAAATACATCCATTGAATTTCACTGAGATTCATATGATGATTATATATAAAATTCCATGTAATGAGATATATTTATCATCAAAAGATCTTTGGCCTTTAAGAAAATGTTACAACAATTATCCTGTGAACGTGAAAAGTCAATAGAGGTATAAATGCATGTCTTTATGCCATTATTGTGACTGGATTAATTTCAACAAGATCAGCCCTGCTGACATTAAGCCATCAAGGGGGAAGCCTAGTGTTACTTATACAGCCTCTCAGCATGCCCTCTTGTCTCTCCTTGTCTGCTTGGACAGACAGAATGAATTTTTTTCTCCACCTCATCCTTTTATAATCACAGCCATGGAGTTCCATTGTAAGTACTGCAAGATACACGGTCCTAGAGCTCTTACAAAGTTGGTTTTTTTCTCTTGGATTTCCCAAATATCTCAATTACAAAAGTTGTATTAGACAGCAATCACTAAATTTCAGCAGTCACTAATGTGATTTGGAGTAATATATCACTATTAAGCAGCAAGTTCAGGCTCATAAACATAAGGGCAAACAAACTATGGAGTAATAGCAAAATAACAATTTTCTGCCATCTCTGTGAAGGTGAAATGCAAAAATGGAGATGAGGTAGAATCCATAGGTATGCATGAACAAGCAGGAAAGAGACATCAAATAGATACACACATAGGTGGCACACCAACCTGCCCATCCTTTCTCTAGAAGAGCAAAAACACCCATAAAGGAATGGTTTCCCTTCTTTTTTTTTTTTCTTTTTTTTTTT
>VXBB01023814.1:68796-125938 GCA_013399915.1 Illadopsis cleaveri
TGGTGGTTTTGTTTTTGTTTTTGTTCTTGTTCTGAGCTTTTTTGTTTTCATTTGGGTGAATTTCAAGATTTCCTTAGTCTCTGCATGGCCTGGGACTCCGTTTTAATGAATATATTTCTGTTATTTCTTGATTCCAAAAGATGAGAATTATGATGGGAAAAAACCAACAAGGCAAAACCCAAAACAAAAATCCAAACTAAACTCAAACACACCAAACAAAACAAAGAACAAAAAAAGGAGTATAATAGAATCCTAATGTAGCCAGGCATGCTGCCTATGTTTTATTCACTGCAAGTGACAAGCCCCACTCAAAATAAGGGCTTTTAATTCAAAATGCCAGTTTTTATTGTAATCCAAACTAGGGTAATTAATAAATTCTTATACAGAGAGAAAATAAAATAATTGGGTCAAAGTGCAGAGAAGTCACAAGCACGGAAGAAAGCCCTTTGCTACAACCATCTGAGTCCTCCCAGGTCTGTCTCTGCTTCCACGCTTGGTTCAGGCCACTCAGAAACTGTCAGTTGGATTGCACTCCTCTTTTGTCCTTGAGCTTTTGCTTTGTCCATCACCTCAAACAGATAGCTGTGTGTTTCTCCCCTTCTCTTCCCAGTATTCCCTCCTGAGAATCCCAAATCGTCTCTATGAGTCTCTGTATTTTTTGGTTTCCATCCAGGATGAATTTCAGATGCAGTTTCTCCTAGAGTCCCTCAGCTGCTGAGACAGTGCAACATTCCCCTTCCTCCAGGACTGTCCCCTGACCAACTCACTCTCCTGTAACCCAGGAAAAATCAAAGCAGACACCAATCTGTGTTTTGCAAGACTGATTTTACTCTATAATCAAGCTGGCAATATATACTCTGCATATGTCCTTTGTAACCTATTGTGCTAACCTCTGTTTCCACAGCCTTGGTCCTGATTTCAAGAAGTAGATTGCTATGTTTTGTGTGTTTATGCAAATATGTATATCACTGTTTTGTGCTTTACATCGCGTATTTTCACATGCATCTCACCATGCATCTAGCGCTATGATATCTGCTGAACTCACAAGTAGTACAGTTTAAGGCTCTGCATACATAATGCAAATGATAGCATTGCATATATATGTATATATACACAAAACAAAAGAAAGTCATTATAGATGTAGAAGGTAGTTTTACAGTCATGCTTATTCTTGCAGTAATCAAACATTTTTGCTAGTTTCTTATGTAAGTTAGATATAAATATATTCTGCCATTTTGTTGCTCTCAGAACCGCACAGTAGGTAGCATCTCACTTTCCATGAGACACAATATATGAACATTTCTCATTTGCTTGATTGGATCCTATATGATGATTTTTAAAAGGTCAATAAATGGTACTAAATGTTTACCAGATGTGTTACCCACTGAATTATCAGTACTTTTAAGTTGCTGCAGAGCCTAATGATAATTAAGGTTTTTGTATTCATCTCTCATAGCTCCTTTAATAAAAATTCTGCGAATAGCTTATGGCATACCATACATGATCTCACTATCAACTTATTTTCCATTTTAAGATGAAAATGACATATAAAATTTGATCCAAATTAATGCTTAAGGATATCTCTCATCCATCTCTAAAACACTATCATCCAAATAGAAGTATAAATTAGATACAAATCTGCTTAGCAGCAGATAGGGCTGTTATGTCCTGATATATTGTCTATGTAGCTAGTGGAGGGCCTTGGAAGTAAATCCTTTGTAGGAGTTTCAAAGTGAAGAGTATAATCCAAATATAAGCTAATAAACTTTGCAAGGAATAAGCCTTTGAAACTCAGGACAAGAAAACTCTCTCACTTCAGGAGAAATGTTTTTCTTTCTGTAGCTAAGCAGTCACTTAGCTGATATTTGAATCTTAACTTATGTTTCCTGAAGTTGTTCTTTGATCCAATACTGCTCAGTCAAAATCCACTATTGTAAGTTTATACGTGGGATAGAAAAGTGACCTCAGAATGTCACACCATGTGTTTCTCATGAGCTGTTAGCATGCTATTCCCTATGATTAGAAACTGCAAGATTCCCCTGAGTAGAATGATCTGATGATATCATGAGACTTGCATTTCTCTGGATCTTTAGCTACTTCATAAAGACTATACAGACCTGATTTTTTCTCTCCAAATAAATGTAAAACCTCTATATTATCAGAATGATGAATTTAGTGTAAGCAAGAGGACAGTATATTCAGTTAATTGCCTACAAATGACTATTAAATGGTAACTAGATAAATGATACTGCAAAGCACAATGCACCTTTGAAATACTGACTCTATGTCAAAATGAAAGCAGAGGCCTGCAAACCACGAAGCAAAAGCTGCCGTGTGCTTAAACCCAGTGTCAGCAGGCTCGGTGGATGTGTGTGCTCCACCCAGGCAAGTGCAGCGGGGTGTGCTGCCTGTGGGCACTGCACGCTGCCCTCTGCAGCACATGGGCAGGAAACACCAGACTGGGCAGAAAAGAAATCAAGATATGGTGAGAAACAGCCAGGAAAGGCTGGGTTTAAGGGTGGTAGGAATCTCAAAATAAATCCCAGGACTTCAGGCATCAGGGCTTCAGGTGAATTGGCATCCGAGAGAGGGATGAAGAGTGTGGAAGGTGGGTTACAGGTGTTCTTCCTAGTTACAGAGCTGAACTGTAGCCTCAAAGGAGGCTGCCTTTTCTCTGAAGGAAGAAAAGTGCAATAATTATGTCTATTCCTATAAACTGTGGGGAATGAGATTATACGGGGGTGGAGTGGAAGGAGGAACAGAATGAAGAGATGGGTGAAAGCCTTAGGGTTCCCACACACACACACCAGCTAATCTCCCGAGACCACATGTCTTGGAAGAGGAAGAGCTCATGCTATGATGCCTGGGGCTCTTCCACTGCTGAGCTGCACACTCTTCCTGCTGTGACAATAACTCCTTTGGAGGAAATGCTGGAGGGAAGGAGGAAAGGATGAAACTTGGAGCTTTGTGGGATTATCATCAATATTCACCCTGGACACACTCAGGATGCAAGTGTCCAGTGTTAGCCTGTAAATAAAAATGAAAAGCAATGACTACAATGTCCATTTGCCACAGGAAAAAAAACCACCTTTATTTGACTTTGTGACTCTGTGAATTTATTTGCAAGAGCTGTCCATTTCCTTTTTCTGCTCTCTCTTGATGTAGAGCATTCTGTACAATAAGGACTTGGTGAATATAGTTGTTTCTGAGTTTCTTAGCTCTGAGCACCTCAGAAAAGTTCAGGAATGACTTTCAATCAGGCATTTTTAAATTGTTTTTAATTTATCTAAAAACTAAGCTAAAGAGTTTAATTAACAGGCTCAGAGTAATAGTTATACCATTTTTCCTCTGCTATCAGCTTTCACTTTTATTTATGATGGGAGTCCCCCTTGTATCTCCCTTCCCATAGGGCCCACTATCACTAATATTTCTGTGATCTGTGAATAAACCAAAATTTAAAGTTAGTACTTACAATCAATGCAAATTAATGATTTCTTAAAAAAAATATTTCAATCAGGAAAAGCAGCTTTGTAGTTGAAAATCCCATGCTGGCCTTAGAGTGGGAGTTTTTCCAGCCTCTGCTTAAATCCAAAAAAATACTGCAATCTTCTGGCACAGGCTCACTGTAATGCTTTAAAAACAATTTAGCAACTGTCATTGCTGTAATTACAGTAACTAATTACCATCCTTAGCAAACAAATAGCTTAACATAATACGCAAGCCGAATCAATTTTGAAGAAATGCAAATTCCGAAAGCGAAAAAGGGCATTTTGGCAAACCTGAAAGAGAAGCGGGAAAATAATACACTTTGTTTTATCTGCACATAATTCCCAGGGAATATCATATCATAAATATTTGCATTCAGTTCTTATCAGGACATTTGCATTTGCTTCTTATCAGTCTGCAGGCTGGACTCTGCCAGATAGAAAGTAGAGCTCCACACCATGCACATATTTCTAATGAATCACGTCTCAGGCCGAGAGAATATTTTGGCTGGAACTTTATCACCAAGATGAAGAGGTCATTTACTCTCAGAGTCAGTTCATCTTGGAATTGTCTTGAGATTTTGATGTGATTCAACCAACATTTTTTAAAATGAGAAACAAACCAACTTTGCATTCTGTTTCTGCAGCAGTTATTAAGTCTGGTTGTTTGAGAAGTGATTCCTCCCCCCAAAATCAGAATCATATGTAAACAGATTTGATTCATATTTGTGTCCCACACTTTATAACAAACAATGCTGCACATTTTCCAGTGTACGGAAAAAGAATAAAGCAGTAACAAACTAAAATGAAGTCTAAGAAGGAAACAAGCCACACTTAACAACCATTATCTTGAAATTTAATGCCAAATCCTTTTGTAGTGCTTCAGAAATGCATTTGATTAGTGGCAGTTTTCTCAGTAATGAGAGGAAATGTTTATGATGGGAAAACAGTGTCTCTAATGAGCCATCAGGTTTCCTTAGCAGTTACCACAGAAAAAATTCACCTTTTTATTATAAAAAATGCATTTCAACTGCAAGAAAAACAAGTGGAAAATGTCATAAACATTTTCCTGTTGCTACCTCACATGCACAAAGAAAATATACACCAAAAACACTGAATCGACTCAATTCTGCTTTCAGCATTCCGCATGTATGCATGATTTTGTTTGTTTTTATGTAGAATACAAGTGTGAGCCCATAAACGCATTCTGTGACAGCAAAAAAAATAAAGACTTTCTATTCCTAAGTATAAAACTGATAGCTATTACATGCCATCTGGAAAAATGTAGATTTTGCACATTTATTCAGTGGTATAATATTTCCAAATTTTTAATGGAACTGAGCAATTTTTTTCTGTGACTTGCATTGCCAGAATACCCCCTTTTTTTTGTTTATACATTTATATGTATTTTATATTCCTGTAGTCTAATTCAGAATTTAAAACAACTTTTCTTTTCTTTTTGAAGTGTTTACTTTAAAGACATGCAAATCACCACTTTTGAGTTCCTGAACTAGTGCAACAGCCAGATCCTTACCAGATGCAAGTTGATATTGTTCAGTGCACAGTTGCTGCTTACACCAGCTGACTATTTGGCACTATTTATTTTCACATAACTTCTGAGAATTTGAATCTTGACTAGTGATCAATCTACTGTATGGTGTGTTTTTCCTGTTATGTGTTGTAAAATAGCAAACAAATTTGTCTCCTGGTCGTTTGAAGCATTACAAAACCATTTTAAAATGCATCTACTTTTTTCCATGTAATGATTACTTAAAGTTAGTTTCACCTGATGCCCAAGTATTCCACTTTGATTTATTTGTTGAAACACACTGTGCAGTTTCTAGTTCATTATAATTCAAATGACTGATACAGCTCATTTGGACCAAAGAAAACATTGCATCAGCAGTGTCAGACTTATCTGAAAACAGCCCCTGAAGCCTTACTGCTGTTGCCAAAGTTGAGATAGTTTTGATAATATACTGTGATATAGAGGGAATGTTGTTTTGCCCTTTTCTGGTGCAATATTTGGATTTGCCGTGCTGCAAGGACTTGACTGCCATGCAGCCATAAGGATGAAGAGTGAATATGTGAATGAAGCTTTGATGGAGTTACACAGCTACAGAAATCATCCAATCATTGTTTCTATATAGAAGAGTTAACATCACCTATTTTTTTTGCCTTGAATCATCAGAAACTAGTGGGAAAATCTCCAGAAGCAGAAACAATGGTCAATGATCTCAAGCTCTCTCAAAGATCTTCTTTATAATAAGTACATATCTGAGCTCCTGAACATTTCTCACACCCACAAAATGTGTATGAAGAGGAAAAAAAAATCCCAAGATTGTCTTTCTCTAATTTTACTTCTATGAAATTAAATGTTATTTCACTGAAAATTAGAATTTTGTATTTGTTTCTATTTCTGTAAAAGTAGAACAGTTAAGCTTTTGTTTCTGTGTTGCTGAACATATACCACTGCAGTCAGTGATAATTTAGTCATTTTAGCTCATTGGGAACATTTTCATCCTCATCCCCATCCATTCTCCTTTTGTCTCAAACTACATTCATACTAACCTAGGACTAACAGTGCAGTGAAAAAGCTGTTTTGAACATGCAGTTGAATTCTGTAACTCCTCTGGTGTAGAAATCATCTCTAGGGTTCATGTTTTATCATTTGTTTTTAGCTCACTCTTTGAGGTGGGAAGGGCTTATAGTTAAGAGTCCCTTATCAGAGTGAAGGATGCAGGAAATCCAAAATATTTATGTTTGTTCATGGCACGCGGACAAGAAACAGTGCTCAAGAAAAGGGTTTTCTGATTAAGTGATTGAAAACACTCTGGTGTATGTTAATGGCTTCTTCTGTCCAATAGATAACATCATCTTTAACCTTATCGCTGTTCTTGAACTTATTTTAAACATTCTCCTGTGCTCTTCCAATTATACACTGTGCTCTTTAGGCATCCCGTCTCTTTCCTGCAAATCATCTCATTTGTTTGCTTTCTAATTTTTTTTTAGGTTGGGTGTAAAAAGAAGCATTTAAAAGATACTTGAAGTGAAAAAATACTTTCCCTAGTAAAATTAATTTACATGGAATTAAACCATACACTTACAGAAAAAGAAAAATTGGTTTTTAAAAGAATAACACTTGAATTTTAATACCTTGATATCATTCTGGCTGCATGAGCACTCTGAAAAGATAAAGATGAAGGAAGATCTGATCATTATTTAAATGTATGCAGAAGACTCCCAATGAGATAAAATTGGGTATGATCATGGTAGATCACAATTTTTAAAACACTGAATATATCCTTGTCTTTTGAGATGTAAGAATCTGTCCAGGATAAGATACTACAAAGGCCTTTGTACCAATCATAGTATCACTAATAGTAACTTATAAGGCACCTTTCATTGTGTCGGATCCCAAAGAGGTTAGCAACTATGTCTGCTGCTTTTTCATTAAAGAACTATGCTTTTAATAAAAGAGCTATGTCTATATCAGAGGTACATTTTTATTTAGGTATTCTGCACTGCCTGTATCAGTAAGTAGGGAAGAAGCCTGATCCAGAAATTAGTATGTAACTGTAGGCCTGGATTTGGTCTAATCTGTTGCTGAGAGTGTAGCAGATGAACAAAACAAAACATGACTTCTCTGTTGAGAGGAATAGGGAGGGAGAGAGAGAAAGGGCAAAGACAAAAAGGGAGGGAGACAACAGAAGTGGAGCACTGCCTTCCAAGACCTGTTTCAAGATTTATTTCTATATTTTGCTCACTATTAAGTACAGAATTTTTTATTAAGCAGTGTCTAAAAGTTCAACCCCAGCTTTTCTAAGTCAAACACTCTACTCCCCTGGCCAGTTGAATGAGTGTTTAAACCCTTCAGAGTGAGCTGGGTGTTAAAAGAAGTCTGATATTTTCTTGTTTGAAGGAATAATCACTATGATATTTTACAAAAGGTAGGTTGAATCAGTTGAGGTTACAGTGTTTTAAAAGAAAAGGTGAGATGAGCTATTGGAAAGGGAGAGAGCCAGGTGGTGCACCCTGGGTGGACAAAGTTACACCAGAGGATCTCTGGTGTGGGGGAACGATCACCCTCTGTGGTGCTATGAAGCACCTGCCCTTTATTGGCACCTCGACAGAACCAGTGAATAAGAGATCCTATTTACTGGCATTTGTTGACTGCAAACAAGCAGAAGCTCCTAGAAAGGACTTACTCTTTGTTTGTGAAAAAAAAATAAATCTGAGTCTATACTTCACATCCCTGGATCTGTAGTCTGTGAGATGAGAATAGAAGACTTCTTTCAGATGTTTATTCCTTTGGAGGGCAGGGGTAGGGAAATGCTGATAGAATATTAAAGGTGGTCAGCATTAGAGCTATATTAATATTTAATATAAAAACTAGTTGACTTTTTAAAGGAATAAAATAATTGAACACATGTTTGGTAAATATTACCATTGTTTATTGCATTTTTTATTCGAGCATGTATAGCATTCAGCTACTCAGAACTACTCTAACACCTCATAAAATTACTTGTTGAACACAATATTTGATGAAAAATTGTAAATTTCTCAGGTAATGTATTCCTTAAGCACTATTCATCCAGCTATAATACAGATAAGAGATTTTTACTAAAACACCAGGCACTTTAGGATCCTTTTGAATTGAAGGACCTACATAAATATTGAGTTCTACGGATAGAATGGTTTACACCAGTCTAACTCTATTGGAATTACAGCAGCTATATCCCTTTCTACTGATATGAATCCAAGTCAGGTTACAAGTATTGCACAGACGTTGACTTTTATACTAATGAACATATCACACACTTACCCATCTATCTAGCCTTATGTTTCTGTCTGACTTTCTATAGGGTACACACATGAAACTTTTCCTGCATCACTGAAATGCTGGCATCCATTGAGGTGAAAGGCAATTTCTGTTTAACAGGACGCAGAAACACAAAACAAATGTTTAAGACAGGAAGTGAAGGAGAACTAATCTAGCTGAAATTCCAAGGGATTCCAAGCAGACAGAATAATATTTGCAGATGTGATTAAATTACTAGTTGTGAATGTTTTTTCCCCATTTAGTCCTGAATTTTGGACTATTTTTCTGAATCTTGTTGTTGTATCATAAACTGTATAATCCACTAAAGGTAATATTAATGTGGATATATTTTATTCACCAGTGTTTGCTTTTGACTTTCTCATAAAGATATTAAAATCAATATATTTTTTAAGCACTGATGGGGGCTTATCATAATTAATACTTGCTCTCCATAGGGCATAGCTGATCATCTAAACTTTATGCTATTGCTCTGTATTCCTGATGGCTGGTTACTCTTTAAGACCCCATGCCTCCTTTATTGAGTGGAATACGAAAGGATGAAAAATGAATGCCAAAACACTGTATTCATATAAATATTAATGCTGAAAATACTCAAAGTCTTTGAAATCACGACATTACAAGTGGAGTGGAAATTTTCAGCATGTCTAAAACAGACACAGTGGCAGAAATAAAGAGTTGAACAGTGTTAACAGCTTACTTTTTTCAACTAGTCAATTCTTGTATTCATTCAACCACTGCAATTGTCCAAATTGTCCTGGAGGTCTCTCTTCACTCTCAGCCAGGACTAAGCTGCTGGTAAGATGATGAAGGCGAGCACCAGCACCATAACTGAAGAGTGCCTCAGAGCCAGTTTATTTCTGGATCTCCTTGTCTGCATGGACGTGAGACCACCATGGAAATCACAACTTACATGCTCTAAGTCCATTTGGGCTTTATTCCTATTGCTCAGCCATCAGTCTGCTGACTAAGTAAATGTTCACCTCAAATTCCCAAGTTCCTTTCCTTTTATTGAAACTCTGGTGCTGGGAGAAGCTGACAGGGAGGGAAGAAGGTCCTGGGTATACAGAACCTTGGTGGAGTGGGACTGCTCCTCCTGGATACATGCAAGCCATCCCACCCACCATCCTGGCAAATGCTGCTCATTTCCCAGGATGACAAGGTTGAAGGGCCTGGAAGCAGTGCAGTGGCTGAGGCACAGGCAGGCAACCCCTCTCCTAGGAACACATTATGTGGCTGGGGCCTCTGTCCTCTCCTGGACCGGTTTCCACCAGCCCTTCCCACCACTGCAATCCTGCCACACACTTCACTGTGTACAACCATGGAAAAAAGAGTAAAATAGTTGCTGGTAGAGAAAAATCATTGTGAAGAGTGGTGGTGATGATCACTGGAAAAGTTTCTGAACCTGACAGGTTTTCAAACTTATGTTTAAACACCAATTCTATACCCCGATTCATGCGCTAACCTTCATTATTAATTGTTCCTTTTGAAGCAGTATAAAACAAAGAGAGGAAAAATAGAGTCTCTTAATAGAGTCTCTTTGCATCTGGAAAATGCACCGATTGAAATATCATTGTGGGTAAGTCCGCTCTGCAGACACTAATTGATATTGTCTGAATAAGTGGAAGTGCCTGTCAGAAAATCCTTTTAAACTGCTGACTTGTTTCCATATCCAGTATACTTAAAATTGGCATGATGTTAGCTACCCTCTTAGAAATCCTCATATTTTGATTTATGAATGTTTTCAAATTTTTAAGATTCTCAAAAATGTTATTTCACCTGTAAGTAGAGAGATAGCTTGTTTGGCTAACTGCCTTGAATGACTGTGTGCCAGGTAATGAATAATGCCATGTTCAATATTCTAAATTTGTGTTCCAAATTCTGAATTCCAAATGAGCTGCATGGAAGTATACTGATAAGTGGCTGATTTTTACTGCAAGGATTGTCTTATTTTAAACTTTAAATTTAGTTGCCTTACTTTACTCAAAGGATTTTTGAGTGGAATGGGATTTAAAGTGATAGTCCATAATATTCCTACATCTTTCTAAGTCTTGGATGATGCCAAAATGAATAAAAAGGGTAGATCAGTGCAATCTTTTTCTGCAAAATAAAAGGACAAAACACATCCCTGGGTGTATCTATAAAGAGTTAAGCCAAGAATGAATTTCCCCCAAGTATTAAAGTACCAAATCTGTTTAGATACTCTCCAGAGGCCAATCAATCTTATTAAATAAACACTACATTTTAAGTTCAGCACTCCTTTTAATTACATTATATAAAAATTGGGTAAAAAATTCAAGTGGGGAACTCACAGAAAGCATTTACCAGTGGTGGGCTCTGAGATACTGTACTATTTTCCAGTCTGGAATATAAGGAAGCATTGTGTTTGTTTTTAATTTACATAACCTCATGATAACTGCTGACTATTTAACAAGCATGTTTGAAAATTGAGGTTAATAAAATCAACATTGACAAAGAGACAAAGGAATTAAGTCTTTTATTAGAAATTTAAAATTAATATGAACTACATTTTATTTGAATATATAACTGAGGTAATCACTATGTAAAGAAATGTGAAATGAAGATAGTTCACATATTTTGTTGTTGGACATCCTATGGAGATTGTATATTATTTAAAATTCTCTTTAATTAACACTTTCTGAGCATAACTAGCGTCACATATACAGATGTGGAAAACTACTAAAATGGTGCAGCAGATAAGCAAAATAAGATCAAAAGTCCATTACAATTATCTCAATATATTTTGCTCAGTATAATAACATGGAACTGATAATCATTATTTAGCTGCAACTATGTAGCTTCTTTAAGACTAATAAAATGCAAAATAAAACCCAGTTTCAATATCAAGAAAGTCATAGCAGCAGAATTGCTGTTAGTCAGTCAAATATATACTGAAGTGTAGCTGTGGAAATGATTGACTACATTAACTACCACTGGATATTGTGATTGCTCTTGATTTCACTTGTACAAATCTTTCAAGTTATCCAGGTTTATGAGCAAATTCTGATTTACAGAAAGATACCTTTGTTTCTCCTGGTGTTGTTTTAGTCCATTTTATCAGGATATTCTCCATCACCAGAGTGATCTCTGGAGAAGTATATTTGCTGACTTTTAATGTACGAAAAATGCACATGTTCAATGCATTTTATTGTCTAAACCCCATGTGAATTCATCTATATCTCCGTAGTTTACATGAGGAATGTTTCTAAGTCAGGACAATAGAATATGATTTTATCAGTCATAAATAGCAACAAAAAGTTCAAGTCAAAAGTGGAAGAGCACAATCACAGACCAGACTTAGTTCACTGGAAACACAGTAATGTTTGTAAAAAGATGTTACTGAAATCTCCAAAAAGTCATTTTGCTGCATATTTTAGGGCCATAGGCATAGAGGTGTTCATCACAGCAATTTCACTGCAAAATGTAGGAAGCAGAAGGCTTCCTAGAAGTCATTTGGTCACCAATCATCTTGACTCAAGACCAGTCAGACTAATTAGTAAAATTAGTGCCAGAAGACCACAGTCTTCAGTAAGAGATGTAATCCCTTCTCATAATGCAGAATGAAACTGGATCCTGGAAAGACAATGGATTTTTTGTCATAAATCAGTATTAATTGCAAACAATTTAACTGAAATATGGTTTAGTGTTGATGTTCTGTTCCAAAAAGGTATGTATTGTAGGAAAAAAAAGCATAGAATTTGCTCATGACAATTTTTTTCGCAAAGATTTTTCGCAAAGATCTGCAAAACAGTATTAATTACATTTTATTTCTTATCTGCCGTGTTATTTTTTTCCTAAAAAGGGATAGTCCTCCAGGTTTTCTTCTGTAGAGTCCATCCTGTGTAGGTTAAAGCTCTTTCATGCAAGTGAGAAATTCTTCAGTTGCTTCTATCATTAAAAAAAAAATTCCAAAGTATTGTTTTTGAAACTTATAATCTTTTTACTTCCCCAGTGAAAAGCATATTGCTCTCTAATGGCAGTAAATATTAAAAACTTTGGCATTCTTTTCTTATCTATTTTCTTATCTCTGTTTCCTTATCTGTTTGTCCTTGTTTTTCATTGCTCTTACGTTATTCATCAAGATAAAGGAGAGCCCCAAAACTGTCTATTTCCCAAAAGTTTCTTTGTATAATCAATCTCTGTAGGAGAATTTCCTTTTTTAGTTCTTAACCTTTAAGAGGAGCTCATGCCAAGATGGGCTCTGTGCATTATCTGAATCCTGCTGAATATGTTTGAAGTTCAGCCCTATGTTAACGATGTCCACAGAAGTCTTGGCATCATCTTCAAAGATGTGTAGGGCCATATTTTAAAGGTATTTAGGCACCTAAGCATGTTTTTATCTCTAGTTTTAGGTGCCTAAACATGAATTTATCTACTGCATTAGCTGATTAAAAAATATGTTTATGTGCAGTTTTAAAAATCTGGCCATAAATTTTCAGGTAACTCAAGAAATTTTGAACCAAACCAGAAAAGGTTCCAGGAGGAAATATATCACTGTACGATGTGGGGAATTTGGTGGCTGCTTCTTCAGTGTGAATTCAGGGCTAGCTTGCAAATCCAGTGATAATTCATGTGAACATTAGAATGTTTGTTCTGGACACGATGAAATATCCATCTAGACTGTTGTCCTGTGTCCAATAGTTGCCAGTAGCAAATTTAAAAAACAAAACAAAACAAAACAAAACAATCAACAACAACAAAAAAAACACCAAGCAAATAAACCCAGGGCAAAAAGACAGCAGTATTTTTCCTGGAATATCATGTTACTCTCATCATGGATTAGGGATTTCCGGAGACAGAGGCTGCCCATGTAACAGCTCCTTAATATGCCGTCAGCACTCTGTGGTTGCAGTACAAGCACTGGCCTGAGGTTAGCAAAAAAATAGCCAGACCATCTCCAGAATCTCCTTTTGAAGGGTAACAGCTATCTATTATTCTATTACTGCTATTTCATTTACCTTTATGATTATTTTCCCAATGTACCTTACATTCATAGATTCTACCATAGATTCACTGAAACTCAATTGCATCAGCACAAAGATGCATGAGTACCTTCTTGTAGTCTTTGTCCACTGGCAGTGTAACCCCATTCTTTGTTTCCCCTTCTTTTACTCAGAGATTAACTCGTGTCTGCTGCTACCATATTTTCTGGTACAGAAATGAGACTTACTGACTCACGGCGTCAAGAGGGTCTCCTGGAGCTCTTTTTAGAAACTGAGGTCACGTTTGCCTGTTCTCATGCTGCAGTGCTGAGACTGAGCTGGAGCACAGCAGTGAGTATCAGACCAGAGTCCAGCAACATACTGAGATCTTTCCGAGCTCTTGAGTGAATGGTTCTAGAGATCTAGTCTTGTTAATTGCAATCACAGGCTCTAAAACCTCTTTAATTTACGCTCTTGTTTGAGACAGTTCTAGTTTGTCCTTTTCATTGAAAGAGGCAAGTGTTGGATTACCTTTATGCTCCCCAAGAGTGAACATTAATGCAAAGAATTCTCTGAGGTTTTCTAACTGAAAAAGTTTTATTTTCATCAAGCTTCCCTCTTGCACCTTTACCATTTATCAGCTCTACAGATTCCATGGCAACCTTCTAGCTTTTTTTATGGTCTAAAGATGGTTTTATTGTTAGCTTTTTATGCTGTTAGAAAGTTGTTCCTCAAATTCTTTTTTGGCCTGCCAATGGTTTTTTATTTATGGTTTGAATTTGCTTACTGGTGTTTAGACTAGAAGGAATTTGCAGACAAGCTAAATGCCAAGGTTATCCATGAAAGTAGAAGAACTGGATCACCTTAGGAGTTCACTTTTCTTATCTTGACAGTGGTTAACCCCAGATATTTCTGGAAAGAAAGGAGAGAGTAAAAGAAAAAAGGAGCAGGGTGTTTTCAAATTACCCACTCTAGGACATTACAGTGGTTGAATTTTTCCGTGAAGCCCAGTATTTTATATCATTAATATTTTTAAAATCTAATCCTTCTGCGAATTTGAGTCCTTGCTTTCACAATATCTAGCAAGAGTGAGTTCTACAATGTGTTTATTGTGGGAAAAAAAAATCTTTTCTTTACCCTGAAACTTAACAAATTTCACTATTTTTCTCTTTCTTTTGTACTATGAAAAAAATAGATCAGTCAATTCCTATTATTCATATAAATCTTTTTATTTTAGACTGTTCTGGCGTAAAGAGCTTTTATTTCAGAAGAAAAAGAGAAGAGATTGGATATACTCAATATATATTTGATTTACTTGGGAGGGACTTTGACAAATTTGTGGGCAGAAGATTTATGAAATGAAAAGGTCCTGATTCTAGTGAAAGGAAGAAGAATAGGAAAGTAGCCACTATAAACTTTGAAAAGGAAAATGTCGCTGAGCTATGATCAGGTAAATTCTTTGGGAAAGATTTCTGTGAGGAAAAATGAAGTTCAGAAGAACTGGCCATTCGTAAGAGAGACAAGATTAAAGTCACAGCAGTAAATAGTTGTGAAACATAAGCAGTGCATGACCAATACTGAAATCTTTAATGCAGTCAAAAAATGAAGAAAAGGAAGGGAAGGGAAGGGAAGGGAAGGGATAAAGACCAGATAATACATTGACAAACAAGATATATTTTCACCAGTCAAAACAATCCAGTAAATTATTATGTTTAGGAACTCCTATAATGTGGAGGAGATTCACAAGACCAATGGGAAAAAAAGCACTTGACTCATAAAAATGGAAAAAAAAAAACCCTACAAAAATTACATAGGACACTGTACACAATTTTTTAAAACCTTACGTCTAATTATTGGCCAATAATATGAAACACATAGAAGATAAACATGGTTTTGTCCAAACAAAATGATCTCAACCCAATCTATTTTCTTTCTTTGTCAAAGTGACTGGAATAAACTGGAAAAAGGTAATGATGATTCATCTTGCTATTTGTAATGATTTTTATGCTGTCATATTACATTCCCAAGAAAATAATATATGAACTCAATTAAATAATTACATTTTAGATGAACAACTGGTTGGAAAACAATGCTCAAAGAGAATGTATCAATAGCATTCTATAAAATTGCAAATTGAACCATGCACAATATTTTTTGTGACCTGGATTAAGAACAGGAAAACATAATTGGTGAATGTCAAAACTGGGAGGTAGAATTACACACACTTTGAAGAATAAAATAAAATAAAACATTGAAATCTGCTACTAATGAGTTTAAACCCAAGGGGGAAAAAAGTATAAAGTGAGACATGCAGAAAGGAGAAGTCAAACACAAAAATGCGAAGTGGACAGTAACTAGAAAGAATTATGTACTGCAGAAAATATTTTCAGCACCACAGATTGAATGTGAGGCAGAAATGTGATGTTGTTTCAAAAAGAAAATCTTAGTCAAAGATGCAGAAGAAGGATGTGAGATTTGGAAGGTAATTATTCTGGTCTATCTACTACTGGTGGAATATTTTATCCAGATTTGGGCACAATGCTTTAAGAAAAACTGAGTTTGGAGAGAGTCCAGGACAGAGTGACAAGAGTTATTGGAGGTTTAGAAAGCATGGTCTATGAAGAAAGTTTGAAAGAATTTGGTTTGTTTAGTCTAGGAGAAAACAGACTGGGAGACAGACATGGTAGCAGCCTTTTGATATGTAAAAGTTTGTTACAAAAGGACTTGTTGACTATAGGTAAGTTCAGTAATAGTTGGAATGCTTTTTTGTAAAAATTTGAGGTATCTATTAGATATGATTTTGTAAGTGAGATATTTAAGCAATGGAGCACCCAAATGAACAAACTTATGCAATCTCAGTTGATGTTTTTTCATATGAAGTGAACCAAACATTTATGTTAGATCCCTTTTCAGAGCAGCAGGAATATTAGATGGTCTCCTCACAACCCTGTTTTCCCATTATACCCATTTCCTTAGAATATTTTGTATTTGTTACCTAGAAGCATGAATGAAATGTGAACAAACTAGCAAAGCCCACTGTCCCTTACTACACGCTTTTTATGACTTGAAGCAAATTTTTTTGCTTATTCAAACAGCCAAACACATTTTTTTCAGAGTCATTTTAAGGTAGTTCTCTCATGACTCTAACAGTAGTAATCAGCTGTCAGTAAATCTCTACCTACTGTATTTAAGATAGAACCACAGCTGATCATGGTGTTCCCATTGAGAATGTGCTGCTTGTTAATGACTCAATATAATTTTTCAGGGTAATTGTTTATCCTAGTCTTTATTCAGTTTTATACATTATTTCTGTCTTTAGCCATTGTTGACAATGGCCTGTTTTTTGGATGCCCGTTCACACAGGCTTGCATGGTGCTCCTCCTTATCATTGTGTGTGCTGGTTATTCTGAATGATGTTATGTCACCAGACATTTTGTTGTACTGTTTTTCACCCTTTCTGCCCATCATTGTTATATATTAAGAAACAGTCCTAGTTTACATTCTTTATGTTCTCTTATCTTAATCTATTGCTAGGATAAAACTATCCCATTAATATCCTCTGCCTTTTTTATGTTCCTTACAACAAATGCTTATAAAGTCACTTCATAGCCTTTATTTTGCCTTAACACCTTATATTGAGCAATGCACAGTAAAAGTAACCCCACACCTGACTAGTCCACAGTTGAATGTCTTTCATTGAGTGGAAAAGAGCAGTATCTTAGGAACACTACTTCAGATGTTTATTTTAGATGACATGAACTAGTTGCAGTTGTACTCCATGAAATCTAAAGAGAGTCTGACCAGCTCAGATGTGGAGTTTAAATATTTTGGCCAGGTGAATCATCCTAAAAGTGTATGGAGATATTTGAACAACTGTGCTTTTTCATTACGGCTGAGAAGTATATTTTGGAAAGCAATAGCTGCTAAGACTTCAGAGGCTGAAATTACATCTAGTCACTGCTTCACACATTGTTTGGCATCATAGAATACCAAATAAATATCAGAAACTTGTTTGTGGCGGAATCCACTAGAGGATTGCACTATCCTCCTTATGTCTGTGACAGCACATGGACTTCCTCAGTACATGACACACAAGGCGGGGTGAAGCATCAAAACCACAGTGACACCAGCAATAGAGTGACCATCCATCCTGTGTAAGCTGTGAGGTGGTGTCCTGCATGAAGACACAGCTCTACAGACAAGCTGAAACTACAACTTTCTGCAAATTAGTGTTTGAATACCAGGACATTCCTAGTTGAAACACTATGTTAAAAAAGGCCTGATGACCATTTCTTGAATCCAAAAAGATTATTCCCAATCAACAGAGAGTGGATGCTACACAAAGAAGGAAACCTCCTGAGTTAAATGCTGAAGTGGCCTGTACTGAGCATTCTCTGTGACGACACTGAATTCTCTACAAACTGAGCATGAAAACTAATGGCAAAACTTGGGAAATTAGACATGTAGGTGAAATTCGATGGCATGGAAATATAGAATAGCTCAGGTTTGAATGTACCTCAAAAAATCATCTGGTCCAGACTTTTGCAGGAGAAGGAGCTTAGAAGAAATTACATGTCCTTTAAAAATGAGCCAGGATGTCTATCTTGGCCATACGACTGGGCAGATTTGCTATTACATGGCACAAGCCAGGATGAAGCTTGTGTTGTTAGCTGAGATAGGTAAAGATCTGCAAAAATCCTCTTGACTTCCCCAGCATAACTTCTTTATGTATGTCTGCGTGAGGAGGTTAAGAAGAGAGAGGACATGAGTAGATTGACAACGTATGTATAATATCACTAGAATAAATCCTTTAGCTCCATCATGACGACTCTTGTCTCTGGATTTCTTTGCCACCTCCAACATTGTCAAGAATCTCACAAGTGAAAAGAGAGACAATTCTGCTTCTGGGCTTGCTCATTCCCTGAAAGTCGGTAATGAAAGTGACAAAATTGCAGCTGTGATTCAACCATGGTGTAGGTGGTTTCTAGGCAACTTCTTATAGAGCATTAAAACTTTGTCCATGCCATTCACTTGAAAGGAGTCAGCTACTTGAGATAGCTACAGGCAGAGATGTCAGGTTTTGGAATATAAAACCCATGAGAGCCTACAAACTAAGACCACAGAATTAGTACTGGTTGGGATGAGTGGGTATGGTTAACCTAGATTTTTGCAGTCACCAAGCTGATAGGGATTATTGCATTGTTTTATGTTTAAAATTAAACCCTCAGGATTTTCTCCTCATAGTTATCACTGACTGCAGAATCATCTCCTTGATGTTGAATCAAAAAACTATAAAAAATGAAAACAGCTACCATATGTTCATCACTGTGATCATTTAAAATGTGCACCAGGTACGAGATGATAAAAAACAGTCTTTTCTGACTCTTCAGGGAGCCTGAAATTTTATCTGTAACAGAGGTGTAACCAAACTACTTCATTCAGTCTGATTGTCCATTGTGAAACTTAAAGATAATAGGAGTGCAACAATTGTTAACTATTTAAGTGCTGATTAAGTGGAAGGATATTTTTGTGACTGTTCTGCAACTCCAGCCCTCTACTGTATTTTAACTGTGTTCTTACTTGATTCTTAGAGGTCTCAGAATTCCATCACCTGTCCCTATCTCAGCCAAAGGAAACTCTAAAATACAGTTCTGTACACCTCTCAAAAACTATAGCACACTGAAGATGTATGGTTAGAGACAGATAAATGAAATGTCCCAAGAGCAAATGAAGAAAACAGCTGGAAATTAAAAACTTCATTTAAATTTCCAAAAGTTTCTTTCTGTTTCCATTAATTGGCCAAACTGTGACCATCATAACTACTGAGCGGTAGCTGAGTCTAAAGCAAATAGGATCACTGAAACCAGGGAGAAATGTATGGCTCTGACATGAGTAGAAGTGTCATTGCCTGGTCCAGACAATGGTGACTAAATTAGAAGTACACTCAGGAATCTGCCATTGTAGATCTCAGCAGTTATTCAATGTTCGCAACTGCAAGCCTCATCCTGAGTTGGGTTTTATCTGTGGTAGATGTTGCCATACTAAGGACAGGGTTTTAGTATAAACTAAGCACAGTGCAAAGACATCTGAGGTAACCTGGCTACCAGAAGCAGCACAGATATTTGTGTATAGGCTCATGGTATGATAGGCAGTAGTTATCCTTCCTGGTTAAAGCTAGCTCAGACTCTAATGCACTGCTGTCTGCAGTGTGACATATCCTTGAAACAATTCTGATTCCAGAAAAAAATGAGTATAATTAGCATGGTCACACAGAAACCCTGTGGTAGAATAAGGAACTGACTCCTTAATTCTTATACTCTGGTGTTCAGTTAAAAGACCAGTGCTCTTTAGCAAGCCTGGCTTTGATAGTGCACCCAGTCTCAGCTCAGCAGCGCCCATCCAGGCTGCTGCCTGGTGCCTGGGCACAGCTCAGGCTCCTTCTCTTCCCAGCACAGGCACCTTCCTTTCCCAGCAGAGCTCCCCAGCCTCTCCTGAGCAGCAGAGTTCCTCAGCTCACTTCCATAGCTCTGTACTGGGACTCTGGGCCTCATGAGAGTGATTTTCAACCCTGGGTTGAAGGAGTAATAAATCCAAAGAGACAGGGACCCTGCTGTCAGCTACTTGAGCCAAAATCAATTATGATACAAGCCATACTAATGTAAAAACAAGTAAGGTATTTATGTGCAAGATCTGAAAGTAAAAAATGTCCACAAAACAAGTGTAGGTAAAAGAAGGAAACTATTCTTATTTTAAAGGCTTTTTTCATAGTCTGTTGACAAGTTGACAAGCAGTTTAGAGGCTTATTTTACCACATGGATGTGAGCTAGAACTCATAAGAACTTTTTGTCCTTAATTTCGTAGTCAGGAGCAAAAATCAATTTTGTAGGGGCAAATTATTTGTTTGCAGGAAGGCACTTAAAAATCTAATTCCTACAGCAGGAAGACGCTTGCTTTAAAGCTACTTCCTATACCTTACATTCATTCACTGGAAAACTCCCTTCCTTCAGGGACAATTCTATGAAAAATAAAGCAGAATGTCCTCAGCAGAAGAGATTTCCACTGCTATGTTTGTCCTTCACATTTCATGTGAATCAAGCAGTGTAACAATTGTAGCTCATAGAAGCAAATTAATGCTTTAAAGTCTGCACTGCCTCCGGTTTGAGACCAGGAAAAGATATGAACAAGTTGGTGAAACAGAGTTACTCACTGCAACCTATTCCTTAAGGGGTGCCTTGCAACAGTGTTTTTCTTTGGCCTCCATTAGAAAACCTATGGTCTGAAATTACTTCAAATTTACCAGCTATGGCTAAGTCTGCTACCGCAAGTTTCTTTGAAAAACAGGACATTTTTAAAGCAAGTTATTGAGCTAAGTTCTCTGGAAGATGTATGGATATTAATATATTTCCCTAAGAAAGCATGATTCCCTCGAATTTTTTTCCTAATTTCTATACCTACAGTTCTGTAAGGCTTCCTTCCCCAATGTACTATTGAAAAACAGGATAGCAATGGTGTCTGATTTGCATTGATCCAAAATAGTTTTGAAACTATTAATCCAATTGACCTCCTGAATTATCTACTGGCATAAGTACTTGGTGGGAAATATTCTGAAATGCTGTAGAATCAGGAGGATTTCCATGTCTGAATATTTTTATCATGAGAATACTTAGACTGCAATTCCAAAGCAACATTACACAAAGCCACTGTAAATCATTCCTTTGTCTTTAGACTCCACAAGGAGCATGCCAGAGCTCTCATCTAATTTATGTTGAGATGAAAAACAACTAATAAATACATGAGAAAGAACTAACTTTAAAAAACCCAGGTATATATTAACACTTACCCTAAAGCAAGTAGATTTTTAAAATATACAAGGAAATGATAATTAAAGACTTAGACAAATTTTCCCGAGAGTTGAAGTTGTTTCTGACTTATGCTGCTTGGCTGAGAAATCCCCCAAATCCTGTCACTCTCCTTGCTGTGTTCACACACTGCAGAAATCACAGTGAACATGCTGCCAAAGCAGATTGTGGTGGTTTCTTTACTCATCAAACTATAAAACTCTTGCATTTATCTGTACAAAAATGTTAGAGCTACTTGCAGACTCCTGAAGAAACAGCACATTCCTCCATTTTCCTTTGAGTATCATTACGCCAGAACATATCAATATCTGACTTGAGGGAGCTAAATGCCCACCACGACCACCCTTCCTCCCCCAGGGTAGAAATACAACTAATGAGGCTTTAAAATAGACAAGTTGTGATATTCAATACATTTTCCACTATGTCTGTGGGTTAAATAATAAGGTTTGCCCTGAGAAAAAGGCTAATGACACAACCATCTCCAAAAAGATTTGTCTGCAGTTAAACTATTTTATTTTAGACACCAGTGTTGAATTGTCTCCATTTATGTCAATAGAGTACTTGAAAACACTGATATTTTACTAAAGCCTTCCATTTCTGCTGTTTATGAGGGTTATCAGATCTCTAGCGTGGCATGCTCAACTCTAAAGCCTCCTAAGATCAAGCCAGAATTGCAGATCAGGCCATGATTTGTACATGGGAATACAGCTCAAGGCGGTGCTGCTCAGCTCTCCTGTTGCCCTGAGAGTCCATAGCATGGAGGATTCCTTGCTGAATCTGGTGCTTACCAGGACACTTCAGCTGGCAGCTGATCTGGGTGGTGTGCAGAGTGAAAAGTGGCAGACTGATGTGTGTGTGTGCCACTTTGAGAACCCGCCACAAGACCAGCAGGTGCTTTGAACCTCCAGCCTGTTGCAATAAATACTGGCTGATGGCTGATTGATTAGCAGCCTGATAGCATCTTCTAATGATCTTTCTACCTTCTACTATTTTTAAGAAGGTTCCTAAATGTAGCTTTCCCTTTTCCCAGCATGGCTTTAAAATTACTTGCAGTGTTCTAAGTTAGCAGAGCCTGATATTTCTACCTTCTGGTGGAAGTCTCATGCCAAATTTGATCCACTGCAACACTGAGACATTTTGATGGTGTATTCTATGCCTTGCTGGAGGTGGAAAAAATTATTTGCCTCCTCTCTTGTTTCTGCAGGGTGATTGATAGCCTGATTAAGCCAGGCTGACTCCATTTGGTTACAGAACTGAGGTTTTGCTACTGTGAAAAAAAATCCTGTTACAGTGCTTTGCAGTTAAAAAAAAAAAAATCACGTGGATTTAGACAGAAATATCTGCCTCCATGGAGACAGACTAATGTTCAGAGAGGACAAATGTTAGTTTTAGTTTGACTATTACTTGCTGCTTCCTGAAGTCCAGCATAGCGAGGCCCTCAGAACACAGAGACCTACATCACATCCTTTGTGGTAATGGCAAAGGCAATACAGTTTAGGGAACTAAGATCTACTTCTGGTAGATATTAAACAAGTTTATAACTATTTTCAGTGAGGTTACATGCCAGATCTGTCCTTATAATAGGCCTATTGAAATGTATAACAACTGCATACTTGAATAACAAAGTGATCATCTTTTGTTACTGAGTTTGGAATTTAAAGAGGTAGGTCTGTGTTTCAAGGGGGTATACATAGGGACTGGATTAATCAAAAGAAATCATTATACCTGAACAAGCAAAAATACCAGTTCATTTGAGACTTGAAGGTTAGTAACCTAAAAAAAAATAGTAACCTAAAAAAGTTAGTAACCTAAAAATAAACTTCTGCTAAATTCCAAGAACCTGCTCACTTCTTTTTGAATTCCACTTCCTTCACAGAATTGAGGAATGCCTTTGTATTTCCTCACAGTTTTCTATTTTAGTGTCGCAGGATCTCTGTTTCTTTTTTGCCATTTTCTTTATGCATCCCAAGATTCATTGTAAAAGCAGTTTCACAAACAACAGTAATTTTTACTTGCTAGCAAAAATCTTACTAACTGTACTTTACTCCAGATTGTACATAAAGTATGTATTTGTTATTGCCTAAGTGAATTATATGAGTTTTACATCACTCTGGCAATTATGCCAAGCTGATGAGTGTAATGTAAATAATCCAGCAATTGTTTTTGTGTTGTGCCAGTGTATAAGGTCACTGCCCTAAACACTGAGTCCTGATTTAACAAAGGTTATTTTTTTAATAAGGCATACTAATCCTACTGTATTGGTAGCTCTGTCCCTCTTTTGAGTTGAGCTCTGCTATCCCACAAATTGGATGAAAATCTCATTAGTGGAGCTATAATGAGCTGGCAATGAAACCCCTTCAAGCCTGCGTGCTTACAGCCATTTTCCTGTTTGTCTTACTCTTCATCATGAACCTAAAATTGCCCATTAGAATTCCAGTGAACAGCAAGTCTGACTGGAGCTGCAATGTTGACAGAGCCACCAGACAGGCAGAAATCTGTCAAAACCCAAAAGGAGGGTAAGGTATTATTTATGGGGAGAATGCACCTGTGCACATGTATATGCTTGCTCATTCAGAGGTAAACTATGGGGGACTGGAGGGAAGAGAAGAGGAAAAGTAGAGATAGAATAGTGGGATAGAAAAGGAGTAAGGAATTTATCTTATTAGAACTTTTAAGCATGAGCCAGCAGCATTTTATTGTACCTGAAACTAATCAGATGTTAATGAAAGGCATTTTCAAGCAAACTCTTGCTATAAAGTGTCATGAATGCCAGCATTAATGCCAGAATAGGGAGAGTCACAAGAGGGTTATGCAGATTCTTTGAATCAAAACTGTTCAAACACTCCACTCAAACAAGAAGAAAAGAAGTGGAAACTATGGTGAAAGCAAATGACAGGTGCTTCTGCTGCCTTCCAGAGAGACAATATTTTAAAAATTCAACATCCAGGACACTGAATGCTTCAGAAAAACTGAAGTCCTGTTGTGATAGCAGAAGCCTCAAAGCTGCCAAGACTAAAAGGAGAGTGAGTAAAGTATTCCAAAAGCCCAGTCTATCACAGGTACATTTAAGTCACACACAGTCTCTACAGTCGACTATAGGTGTATTTAAGTGTACTGTACCAGCAAATATTTTAGAAAATCATGTTACATTACAAGAAAATCATTACAGGGACACAAGAAGCTTTGGCATTGTTATTTAAAAAAACCCCACCAAACAAAACCAAAACCAAAACCAAAAAACCACCACCCCATCCCTCCCCACCAAAGCAAGAAAGCAAACAAAACTCCCAAAAATGACACCATCATGGCAAACACTTGAAACTGCAGTCCAGTTACTACTGGAATGCAGGATTAGCCAGGCATGGAATATTAGTCAAAACTTTCAATGTGTTTATTTATCTGTAAGATTCAGCCTTAAAGAATCTTTGGAATATTCTATTCTCTTAAATGAAAAACAAATGAGAAAAAAAATCCTTCTCAAATTCAGGCCTTTCAAATAAAAAGAGAAAATAGAAAATACAAGACAATTCAGAAAAGTTCTAGCTAGCACATAGCAACAAGAAGAAACCCACCAAATATAAATGGGAGACAAACTAAGGATGAAGTTCTTCCCAGAAAAGAAAATATGTTCAATAAGGTATACTGTTTAGACTATGAAACTACACGTGTTCATTTTCTTGCTTTTAGTTTTCATTTATAAAAGTATTTCCTGCTTTGAAATCATGTTAAACTCTGCTCAAAATGAAGTCAAGAAAGTCTGATAGGCATAGAATGCCTTTTAATGAATTCTAACAATGAAACAATGAAACTTGAATTGCAGTCAGGCTTCTAATCAAGTTTGCCAAAATTTTTAAGTGGTGAAAGGTAGACGTTAAAACACAGTTAACATTAAGCATGAAGAAAAGAAACACAGTCATGTATAAAATCAAAGAAGGTCAATGTGATGACAGCTAAAAAAGAACTTGAGGTGGGATCAATTGTACTTAAAATTGATTATATAAGAGTTAGAAATATAATCTAAGCTAGTCAGGCAGACTCCTTCTGTGGTCAGTAAAGAGAGGGGAAATTCCAGAGAGTGATCACACTGTGATGAAGAGCATCAGTCCACTGTCTACAGAGGGAGCCTAGATGACAAGCATAAGCTCTGATAAAATGCTCTAGAACTTAAAATGTTTGACTGAGTTTGTTTCTGCCCCACAGCCATCTGCCCAAGTTTCTGCAAAATATTTGTGCCCTCAAGAAACATCTCATCTCCATATTAATCAGCTCCTGAAACACTGCAGCCTTTAAATCTGTGTAGACACAGTGGAGGATCAGTAGTAAATTTGTGAGTGGATCAGGGGTTCCGGCCTTAGGTTGATTATTCATATCACAGATGCAAAGCAGATTTTCCTTCTGCTGCTGAGTTTTAAACATTATTCCTCTTCTGTCAGAGTCTTCAAGGTAGCCAACAGTTTACAAACAACTGAAGTTAATGACATCAATATCCTGCTTGATATTGGTATATCCTACTTACTATGCTGAGCATAAATTATTACTTATCATGTGTAAAACCTGTTAGATTGAAAGAGAATTAATGTTCAGCAATATAGAGGAAATGTTTTGATTTGCACTATGGACATTGGAGACTCGTTATAACTTAGTGAGTTTTTAATGTGAGTAAAAAAGCAAAAAAAAAAAAAATTACAACTTGAAGTCCAAAAAGCTGTTTCTCAAGATGTGTCGGTTTGGAGTTTTTTCTCACTTAATTTTAATTATTTATAATAACACTGCTTGGAATACATTCAGCAAAAAATAATGAAATTTAATAAAAGGAAATTTTACTGGAACACCTCACTTGTACATATTGCTGAAATTGAAAAAGGTGATGGAAAGTTTTTTAATTACGGCTCCTACATATCAATGGTTATAAAATAGCTTCTTTCTTTACTGCAAGTTTTGTTAACCATAAAATAATGATTCAGTGAGTGTTGAATCTACATTGATTCCTCACTGCAGGACCTAGAAAGGATGTCTGCAGCTTATACCATTTTATGCTACCCTACTGGGTCATTTCTCTCACAGAAGGATCTTAGCTGCTTTGTGCCATCCTGTGCTCTCAGCCAGGTGTGTGTGTGTGCCTCAGTGGATGTGAACAGCTTTATCTGCAGTAGCTAAACAGCATGTAGGAAGGTACAGAACCACGACCAACTGTATCACTTTATTCTAAATAAAATAATTTCTTCTCAAATTGTATAAGAGACAGGATCATCTGATAATGATGCGGGAGAAGAGAAATAAGAACAGTTGTCACAATTGATCAAATACAGTGTACTGTTGAGACCACTGCTTGTTTTAACAAATTTCACTCTGGCAATGGCATAGACTAAGAGTGCTGTTAATGAAACAGCTCTAGAAGATTCATACTGAAGGATCTGAGTGCTATGATACAAAACTGGAAAAAGCAGGAACAGGGACAAGAGGTCACATTTGATTTCACATGCTGTGTTCCACACTAACATTGCCACATCTCAGCTCCATGTGCCAGATCCTGTCTGTGCAAATCCAGACCAACTGCTGAAGTCAATCCCATTTTTCTGTCTATAAAGAAGAATATTGTCCACCCTGTGAAACAACGATTAAGATTGCTTTTCATTGAAAGCTCTTTATTAGTTGTTTACTAGAAATGTGGCATGTGACAACATATGCCCAGTGGGCAGATGAGTTTCACCACTGTGACAGCAACAGATCACAGCAGTCAATCCCAAAGGATTGGGCAGCAGTTTGTTAATGCTTTTTATTGACCATTTACAGTCTTTTTCATAGACTTTTTCTATTATTATTATAACTATTCTAAGCAGTTCCAAAGCCAGAACTTTCTTTGGTTTTTTAAGTAACTAATACTCGGAGCAACTCATTCCACCTTGTCCTGGCTTACTCCACCCTCTTCTATCACATGATGGTAGCTATTCTCATGCTGTATGAAGTTGCATTCAGCTTTACACCCTTCTTAACTCACAGATCATGGTTCAGGGCAGTAGATTTTGCCAACAGAGAACAGATAGTAATTTTAGCATGATTTTTTTGGTAAGGAAGAAGTTCTTATCTTTGAACATTATGCTGCAGAACTTGCAATTACCACTCTGGGTTTATGTGATTACTTTATCCTTGTGATACTGTCTTGTTTATCCTCTATCTTCTTGGAATAATAAAGTTGCCAATTTTTTTTTGTTAGTATTTTTTCATATCCCATTCTAATGTATTGGTGTAATTGTTTATATATTGGCAATGTTTCACCTCCAGCTAAACCTCAAGATCTTTAGGAAAAATGTCAGAGATGTCAGGGAAAGAAACAGCCATGTTTCCAGGAACACTAGTATCTGATGGAAATTGTTCATATCATTGTTCAAGTTGTTATTAAGTTGCCTAGGGATTTTAGGCTGAGCCATATAAGTTGTAAAAATCATTACTCCTCGGATCATTCTCCTTTCCGTCTTTTTCAATGCTCTCCAGAAGGCCTATATTCAAAGTGGTAGTGATGAAATACTGGAATTGTACTTCCCTTTCTGTCATAGGTTAAGATGATGGGCAGGCAGTGTTGATAGTAGTGATGATGATCTTGAAGTCTCTGGAATCTGTTTTTCTGCCTTTTACTGATCTATCCAGATACAAGATCCCAAAGGTTCTTCCCCTTTTTCTTTCATCTGTCAGTAGATTAGGCTTCTGATCTCATTGTTTGTGATGTCTAGGAGAGGAATATTGGCCACACAGATCATAGTGAAGGGCAATATTGATGCTATCTGTGGTTTACACATTGTGCCAAATGTATTATGGCATTATGTTTTATAGCCTTTCACGTGTGTTATCCCTCCTCCTTTTGTGTGTCAAGAGGCAGTGTGCAACTGCAGCCAGTACTGCAGTGAATGATTTTAGCCAAGCTATCTTACCCAGAAGAGTCTTTATTGACATTTTAATGTCTCTTCACACATTTCCTATATCAGTGCCTTCTGCCTCTAAAACTGATTTTCTTTCCACAATTGGATTTCTTCCCTGTGTTTCCGCAATTACTCCCTTAGCCGATAGCTTTAAAGCTTGTCTAAGAAACAACTCTCTAGACAGAAGTTTTTCAGACTTCTTCTGTATTTCCTTCTAGGTATATGTAATATCTCAGTGTCTGTTTTTGGATGCAACACTCTTTATGGAGTAAGTCACTTTTTAGGTTATTCTTCCAATAGTCTCAGTTCTACTAAAGTAAGTCCCTGCAACATATATTCAAAATAGGGCATGGCACTAGCTGTCTTGAAGAGAGGCTTTTCCTGCTAATTTTGTGTTTAAGGAGTGAGTTTTCTCTGAGGCATAAAGGTTCAATGGCTTCTTCTGTAATTAAAAGTAAATAATTTGTTGCAACTTGTCTGAGCTGCGTGATTTCTGGAAAGACTCGATGATCTTCATGAAGCTAAGATAATTTTACCTGACTTAATAATCATCTAAGATTATTTATATGTGGGGTGGTTATTAGTGATGTTTTGCAAGATGCAATGAATTTCCATTCAAATTTTCATTTGAAGGCTGAATAATGACAAATTGGAAATTATGAAAATTGGGATAATAACAAATTCCCTCAGAAGCTTCCCAAGGGGTTATGGACTGGGTATAAGCTGCAATCTTGGAGGGGTAGGTCTCTGTCTTCAAGACAGATTTATGTACATTTTCAAGAATTATGTTATTGTAATGCTATACATTCTTAATTCTTTCATAATTCATGTATGAGGGACAAAATCAAAGACCTCATAGTCTTGGTATATTGTCCTGAGATTTTCTGGTTTTGGCAGCTTTTATACTCTATATGTCAATTAGAAACCAATCCCAAAAGTACTAGTATTTCTTTTTGCATCCTTTTCATTCCCATGTGGAATTTGCATTGGTAACCACACTGGAGCAGATTTTTTTCTGATATGATCAATGTTAACAGTTTGCAAATGGTTGAGAGATGTGATTATTTAGGAGCTGGGAACTACTTGATGGCCAGTGCTTTTGTTTTCCCTAATTAACACTACTCTGACGTGCATTATAATGATTACTCCTGAGACAACTCACTGGAATTTTGAGCTGGTCATGATGCAAGAATACAAGATACTGAAGCCAAAAATGTGGACAACATCTGGTCCTGCCATTTTTTTTCTTAAGGGATTTCTTGACTGCTTCTGCTGCTGATTTTAGTTTTAATTTTTGTCAAACCTCTGTTCCAAGATCTTTAATCCACCTGGTATTTCTTTGCTTCTCTGCTTAATAAGGTTGTTTGGAATTTTGTTGTGCAACTTTATGGACTTTGGAAAGTTTCTAGAGATTCCTCCTAATAAAGTTTTTTGTTTTAAGTTGAAAGGTCTTTCAGTCTGCATGACTTACATTTTTGTGTCTTTTAATCTGCAGGTAAGGAGGGCATGGTTCATTTGCTCAGTGTTGGATAATTGATAAATATTAATAATAACCTGTGTATAAAAAATAATAGAGGGGAAAATTTTTTGGTAACAGCAATTTTTTAAATATACTTAAGGATGTATAAATTGCATGGCTTCTGAAACTGTGACTGACTTTGTTCACTGGAAATGTGCAATTACTTTGTTAGTGGTTTTCCTCTTTCTCCATATGTTTCCTTCATCTTACCTAAAATTATTTCTGAAGTATTTTATTCTGGTGTTTGTTTGTTTCTTCAGTCTTCTTCAGATACTGTTCTGTAGAAATACTATTACCTGAACTCCATTTGTTGAAGAAGATATGCTCTTTGGTATAATCCAATGACGGCAGGTTTGGCCATCTCACCCATTTTACACAGGAATTGAATAAGAAAGGTTAAAGGATTAAAACCTCAGATACGAAGAACAAATACCTATTGCTATCTCTGGAGTCTTTCAGAGAGCTGGGGTAAAGTCAGTATAGTGTTCATTTATTCAGAGAGAGAGAAGCCTCAGAACTTTGTGATTCATGGTAGCAAAAAACAAGTGACAAAAAAGACAGTATTAATGTCTGCTTTGATCAGTAATGTTTGTGACACCTGGATCATGTCTATAAGATTAGCTATCATTACAGCTAGATACATCTCTTCCTCTTTCATTTCAATAGTCTGCTTGGAAAGGCTCGAAATATGGGTAGGAAGAAATTATATGTCACAGGAAAAGGATCACCATTACTTTTCAAAATGAGCATGGCCAAGTAGCAGAGGTAAAAGCTGCAGTGATTATTTCCCAAATACATTTTAATTGGCAGTAAACTAAATTTATTTTTGCCAAGTCCAGTCCCATTTTGCCCATGACAATAAGAGGTAAATGATCTTCTTGTCTTTATCTCAACCCACATGCTTTTTCATCCTGTTCTCCTCTTGTGACACACTGTGGCTTAACTGTTAGCCAAGGTTAACTGACCACATTTGATCATAGTGTGGTTTATGGTCCTTTTTACTGAGGCTCCTGCCATAGGTGCATTTTTCCATTCATGTTTGGTGAGTGTGATTTTTAAGAGAATCCCCTGACCAGGCCCAAGGTTGACATTGCAGGAAGGTCTTAAAGCATAAAGCCTGGATTTCCTCTGGAGGAAACTATCTAGGCAAAGTTCTAAAAGGACTGCTCCTGGTATGATCCAGTCACTAAGGGGTATTCTGGCCAGAGAAGGCTGGAGCTAACGCATCCTGGAACACGACATGAACACTGAGCCTGACAAAAGCCCTTCAGGCTATACAGTTCCAGTCCTCTAGTGTCCCTTGGTCATGTAGACAATGCCAATGGCCTCCTTGAAGATTACTTGCATTAAAGCTAAAGAACATAGCCAAGTTAAATAAAAGACAAGATGGATTTGCTTTGGAGTTTCATAATTTCTGGCTGCATCTACAGTGCAGTAGGAAGAGTCCTTGACCTACAGACCAAAAGGAAAAAGATACATTCCACACTGACCTAGGCCCACTGCCCCAGATGCGATTCACAATGCTTGTTCCAGGTATTTTCAGGTCATAGGTACGCTTCTGAATTGCACTTTAAAATATAATTTTGTTTTCAGTTTGAAGTGACTCAGGTGTGACAGTTCTGTCATGGCCTATGACACAGTGTTTTATAGCATCATGCTGCAAATGTGATGCGTACTACAGGCAGTGGCAAGACATGAAGTGAGCAGGTGGATATATACTTGTAGGTATAAAGCTCACAGTCATAGGACTTCAACACAGTTTCCTTTCATCTTAGAGCAAAAACACACAAGGTCACCTCTGAGTTTCACCTCAGAGGGAAATAATTGTCAGGAAAATGCCAAATAGCAGTTCAGAGTGGATGCAGTTTAGACTTGAGAGAAATAAATAGATGAGTTGAGAGAAGCAGATCCACCTTCTGCTGAAGATCAGATGACCCCCCCAAGAGGAGAGTATGTAGTTTCTACCAAGATAGCAAGTGTTGCCAGCTATGCAACATATACAGTTTAGTTTTAGGTAGCCCTCTGAGGAACAGAGAGCTGGACTCAGTGGTTCTTATAGATCTCTTCAACTCAAGATATTCTGTGATTCTATGCAAATTGTTTCAGTCTATTCATACTGAGATGAAATTTTGTACAGTTATTACATGCATGGTGTTCTTCCTTGATATAAATAAATGCTTACCACCAAGGGGATTACCAAGAGGCGTCCTTATCAGTCCTCTCAAATCTTGCTTATTTTCCTCCTCTTAAGCAAAGTAGTCATGGTTTTCATAAAATGTTAATGCTCCCTTCAAGTTAATCTTGGTTTTGGCAAAAACAGTCAGGCTAAAGAGACAGACCTATTGTCACCTTCTAGAATACCTTGGCTAGCCAGGATTTAAACAGAAATTAAACTATTAGAGAAGGAAAATGTCTTCAAAACTGTGTGCCATGGCTCTCGCCAAGTCCAGCTTTTAAGACTTTCACTGATGACATTTGGGTTCAGACTCAGCGAAGTGGCTCTGAACTTTCTATTAAACCTGGGCCCTGGGTCTTCATCTCTTTCTGTTAATTAGTCTTAGTCTCTATAGAATTATGATGTCTTGTGATGCCAGCACAGCTCTGAAAGGTCTAAGTTTGTCAGTTATCTCCTGTTTGCAGGGAGTTTATCAGTCCTCCAACACACTCATCTCAGGGAAGGATAGCATCCTTCATCAGGCTCTTCTGGAATCCTTGTCCCTCAGTGTCCTGCTATTTGGTTATTTTTAAAGTGTCCAAATGGAGAGAATTAATCACTTATATTTTTACAAGTGTATGAAAAATATTGCTCCTTTACCAGGAATATTATTAGGTACTATGCTGCAAGTGGTATGAGTGACTCCAGGAACAAAATGTCAGATTCAGGACAGGATTGCCAAAGTCCATGAATCATGCACTGAAGTTCAGAGAAAATTCACAAAGGAATTCTCAGAGGATTAATCATTTTAGTAGAAAATATACGAAGTGCAGCAGTTGACAGCTGGGGTTTTTTGTTTGTATAGTTGGCTTTCCATGTAATTTTCTTTATTTTTTGGGCATGGGCAGTGAGGATTTATGAACATTATTCACTGCAGTATGAAAGACTGATGTTTTCATACTTTCATTATTCAGGTTGCACATAGTATTTGCTGTATATGCTATGAAGGCTTTTATTTAGCATTAGTCCTATGCACCAGCCTTGGAGAACTGAACTTGCTCAATACACAGAACAATTTACTGAAAGAGCCATCAGTGAAGCCCTGGTGGTTTGGCTATGGTTCTTCATGTCTAAATTGCAGGTTACCCTCATTTTCAGTTGAAGTCATATGAAGAGCTGTTTTTTCAAGGTCAGAATTTGACCTTATTATAGGAAATATGTTTATTACTTGTGCAACTGTAACACTGGTCCAAGGCTCACTTTTATTTAATTTCACAAAATGAGGAAATTTCAGGTTGTCATATGGCTAAAATCAGCCCTAACGTAATTTCTAGCATTAGCAGTAAAGACAAAGAGACCTTGGAAGGCAATGCCACCATTGAACAACATAAAAAAAGGTTTTCTGTTGCATGTTCTTGGGGAGAGTGGAAATGAGATTTAACACAAAGTGGACATTATTCTGGTCTGACAATCTACCATATACATGGCCTCCTCCCGTTTGTCCTGCACTGACAATGCAGGAGGATTTTCAATGGTGGTGGATAGGAGTGGGGAGAGGAGGAGAAAGAGATGGGCCAGATGCTAGTTTGAACCTTCAGGAGTTACTTCAATAGATCTTTTTGACCAACCCAATAAAATAATAAAGCAAAAATACTTGCGCTTCTGGCTGAGTATGTTTATTGGGATTTGCTGATAAAGAGAAAGCAAATGGCCACATAAAGGGGAATCATCAATAAAAGTTATGGGCTCTGCTATATGCTAAAATGAGAGGCTGCATTCTGAGTACAGAATCAGGTTCTATCAAAAATTTGATTGAAGTACCATCATACTGTATAATGCCTGGTACAGCACTGAAATTTGTCTATTTACATAAATAATTCAAGATTTTATCAGGTTTTAGCATCCATTTCTTTTCATTCAGTTTACTGCCCTCCTAAGAGCTGATATATTTTCTGGTGGCACGAGTTAAGAAGAAGGAACTATTCCTATTTACACCAGCAGGAAGTTTGCCCCATTGGACTTTACATAACATGATTTTAATGTTGGAACTGATTTCTGTAAGTTACATATTTTGTTCTTTGCACTTGATGATTATACTTTACAGTTGATTAGCTGAAGTTTATTTTGAATAATTTGCAATTTTTGGAGGATAAAATTGGTGAAATTATTGCCATATATTTATATATATATGTCAATTTGTGTTGCTTCTACAAAGCTGGACTGTATATTTCCAAATTATATTACTTGAGTATTTTGAATACACCAAAGTGCTAAAACAGAGCAGCATGAAGGAACTGATCATTGCCCATGAGCAGTAATTGCTTAGAGGCATTGAAGAATGGTATTTCTAGACAAAATAGGTAATATTTTCAGAGTCTTCTCACAGTTCGTCTCCCTGCTTTAACACATTGCATGTTATAATGTAATCTATGAGATAGAAACAATACCAGGAGTCCTAATTAAATTAAAAGCAATTACCCGTTGTGTAGATACGGCTTCCAATTGAGCAGCTGCAAGTTGATATTTTGTCATCCCCAGTTTATCTATATGCTCATGTGTGATTCTTTGTATCAGTTATTAATGACATTTTCTCAGTACTCATGGAGTGTTGTGGAAAACAGAAGAGGAAAAGGATGAATGGAAAAAGTGTTATAGGAAATTCAGACAGGGAATGAGTATATTTGCTACTGTATATCCTCAACTGGAGTGCTGGTTCCTTGCTCATTTATTCCCTGTTCTACACAGAGCAACCTGAAAGAAATACGAGACCGTGCTTTTCTTCCCACCCCCTCACTTTTTGTGGATCTAGCAGCAAATTTGAAAAACAGGATCTGACAGATTAAGCATGAGGACTTAGTTCCTTTACAAGACACTTCTATCCTGTCCTGGAAATGTAAAAATATCTATTAAACATAAACAGAATTTATTTATTTAATATATAGGTATAATCAAGACACTTTTAANCATTGAAAATAAACTGAGAAGTGTTTGGGTTTTTAATGTTGCAATGGATTTTCCACTTTCAGAAGAAAAAGTTCAAAGTTCTTTTCAGAAGAAAAGACTTTTACATGACAACAAAAGGAAGGTTCATTACAGAAACAATATTTCACTAGAGTATTATTCAGCCTGATTTAGTGTTCAGGTGCATGGTTCTCCTGTAACAATGGGACACAACACCATTCTCCAATTGAGAATATTATACAGCTGCTTAAGAGTGTACACAGGGTGATGTCCATTTGAGTGACTGTTATCTTGCTGGCATAGGCCTGCTATCAAATAGGAGCAATTATTCCCAATGCAGTCAAATTAAATTTTTCCTTGTATTTCCTTGTATTTTTCCTTGGGGCAAAACCTGATGCCCATTTCGTCATTCCTCATTCCTTAATCCTCTATATTAAATCTAAACAAATCAATGTTTACTAGCATTAATATTTTAACATAGAGTACTTCCTCTGCCTTCTGACATCTTGTGCCTTTATTAGTAACATGGTGAAGGACCACTGCAGCTTTTGCTTTCTGCCAAAGATCCTTTTTTTGATTTTCATTCTTTTTAACTGGTCATTTCTTTATGTTTGAATGTGCATACACAAGTGTATATTTTCCTGCCACTTTAAGTCACCAAAATTCCTAATTAATAAGACAAAATTAATCATCTCACCGCCAGATAAAAGTAATTTTATGAAAAGACTAAGGGAGCATAAAGCAAACAAAAAAACCAAAAAACCCTGCTTCAATTTCTGCATTAATCAAATAAACAAAATAGGTTCACTTCCCTGTAAAGAGACAGTCAGTTACTTCTTGGTCCCAGATTTACCACCACATGCCCATGCACTTTTACGAAAGCACCTCTCTCTCTCTAGAGATTGAAGGCAAGGTTTTCTCAAGCCATATCAGGAGCAAAGCACATCTGCTGCTTGTGAGGCTGCATCCCAGATACAGTGATCCCACAACTGCCCTCGCAGTCACAGACCCCTGATTCCCACCCTGCAACTGCTTCATATTCCTATTTGATGTCTTCCAAATATCTGATTAGAGTATTTGAATGACTACTCAATACCTGGAAGTAGTGTTTGTCTGTATGTGATACAAAGCAAATTAACGGATAGGAACACAAAACAATTTAAAAATAATTAAAATGGTATTCTATTTCCTTTCTTCTTTCCTTCACTCTCATCCTTCCCATTCATTTTGTGATTTTTCTGCCTGTATCTATACCATAAGTCCCCCTGCATTATTTCTCTGTCCCTAGTGAAGTTTGAAACTCCTTTCCATTTAGTATCAGCAAATGTAATTACTGGCTAGTTACTTTCATTTCCAGCTCATTAATGAAAATGTTAAATAAGACTGGACCTAAAGTACCTCCCTAGAAATCCACCAGATAATGTTTCCAATTTCTACAATATGGTCACTTTCTTCCCAGAAAGATTTTTCAGAAAATATTGAAATCACCCCTTTACTTAGTTGGTGGGAGTATCTGGATAGTCATCCAGATTCCTCCAGGACTAAGTACAATCTCTCTCATTGCCTTGGGTTTCTTGCCAGCTCATAAACTAGCAAAGCCACGCTTGAAAACTGAGATCCTTGGCACAGAGCTACTGTTAGTTTAAGGGCTTACTTCCTTTGCTGAAGATGAGGAGATGGGGATAGAAAGAAAATGACCTTTATTTAAGTTGTTCTAGAACTAGCATGGGTTTACCTATGGCTAGGAGTATAAACTTGAAAGTAGAATTCTGTACACTGTGTCCATAAGCAAGAAAAGAAAAAAAAATGGCAGATAATTACCAAACTAATATCAGCAGCCACATTTTTTCTGCCTTTTTATTATTAGAAAAAGTTAAGTCCTGATATCGAGTGCATTCATTGTGTTTTCTGGCACACACTGGATGTTTGTATGCCTGCTGGGCTGGAATCCTGATGCTGGAAAAAATAAAATAATGTGTGTTGCAATTTCTAGCTAGCTACTGGGCTCTTCCCTGCACTTAGCTTCAAAGATTTTTTTAAAACACATTTTTCTGCACCACAGCTCAGAGTTGCTAAATCCAGAAATTGAAACATTCTGGGAACCAAATCATTTGGGGGAAAATCAAAGCTCTTGGAACACTGCCCTAGGATTTTGAAGATAGCAGTTAATAGTAAAAATGTTCAATATTTTTAAGGAAATCCCAATTATCAAAGGCTGCACCATTCAAACCCATGATTCAGGAATAGAATAAATGCTGCATGCCTAACAATGAAGGAAATGCATGCCTGTGTTGTGAAAGCAGGAATTAGTAAACAAAAGGAAACCCCTTGCATTTTACGTCTTTTTTGCGTATTTAGATGCTGTGAACAGTTCTGTGTGAATCCAAAGATGAAGCTTATTTAGTGATTCAGGTTAGTCTCTATAACAGGTCTGACAACAACTATATGATATGACCCAATTTATGTAATTTGTATTTAAATACTGGTGTTTTCTAAATAGAAAGAAAAAGGATTAGGGGAGGGAAGAGTTTAAATGGTGGTGTTAAGGCTCCTTTCCCTCCTCTACCAGAACTCCCTAACACTTGAATTGTACAATGATCTTTCAAACCGCATTTAATTGAAGTATGATTTTACAGAGGGTGTAGTTACATTACTTATATCTGCCATAAATGTGTGCCCTCTGTGAAAAGGCTGCTCAGGATAGTGGACTCAGAGATGATCAGGTGATCTCTTAAGTTAGTTCTCAGCAATACCCAGCCCTCTGAAGAGCTGTGTAAAGGCTATTGCCAGCACTGTGGAGTTAGCAGAAAGGAATGGCTGAGGCTGGAGGGAAGGACAACATCAATTAATGGCAACACAAATTTACATCAGACTAACATGACCATGAAGTTATGGTCAGAGAGAACAAAAACCTGACAAAACCAGACCTTTTAGACTTTTCCAAATGCTCCCAAATCCCAAAGCTATAGTATCCTCAGGATTTCAAAGATAGCAATAGGGTAGCCTGAAGGCTCTATCTTTTTAGGCAGATTACTGGTGATTCCCAGGGAAAAATCTGTAGTCAAAGTCAATAGAACCACGGGGCAAAGCTGATTGGAGAGCCTGGGGAAATGAAAAAGTGTAAAACTCCAAAGCAGTTTGAGAGCTCTGCCAACAAAAGTCCCTCTATCATGGTCATCTTTATGTTAGAAGCCTTGAATAGAAAATTCTTCAAAGGTTCTTTAAAATGTGAAAAATTCTGCTTAATTTACTACAATACATGAAAATGTTGAGTTTAATCACTCAGGAGAACCTGGATTTAGAGACCATGTGCTATTGAACACTGGGAGAACTGCAGAACAGGGGCCATGCAAGAAGGGTGCAGAAGCAGTGGTGATGCACACATATGCTCAAGGGTGTATGTGTTAAAGAATGATGTTTTGCATATGGGACTTAAAGATGTTATGTGTAGAACAGACACGTTCTACAGCAGTTTATTTACATTTACAGTAGTAAATGTCTTTACAGTAGTTGAATATTTTCTTTATAAAGCAAAAGAATGTTTCCACCAATCTGGCTTCTTAATACTTACGTTTAAATGGTAAAGCTCCATATATTTTTCCCAATATTTTTATCAAACTTGGGGTTGACCTAATCTGAGGTTTGTTAACTTCAAACAGAGACTCATACTCAGTTATCTAATGTTAGGTACCTGACTGTGGTGTCTACATTAGGGGCCTCAACTTTCTGTGAGGTCAGAAGATAAGGCTATATGTTTCCACAGGATGACCTAGGTCTGCATTTCTCCAGTGAATGCAAAGAGACCTTAGATTGATTCTAGTTTCTGCAGCCTTAGTGAAACTCTACTTGAATTGATACAAAACACAGTAATAAGGAAGGATGTCATTCATATTTGCCTTCCTGTAGATCTCACAAAATATCCAATGACAACGGTTAAAACCTGTGACAGAGTCCTCACTTTGGAGTCTGTTTCATTATTGTCCTAGTATCACTTTTCCATATAAAGTGGATTTTTATTATTCATCTCAGCAGGAGACAAGAGTTTGCTAAGTCTATTCTCCATGAAGGTGTGCTTTTCTGTACATTTTGGTGTTGGCCTAAAAATCACTAGTGTTTAACTGCTATTTTCATTTGAATAGTAAGAGCAAAGGACAGATCTCTTCTCTATCTACAGATTTATCTGAGACAGCATCAGATAAATTAACTACAGAATTTGAAGCAAAAACACTTTGGCAGTGCTGTGCCTGTTCGAAACACCAGATCAAGGAGACAATTAACATGGGAAGGCACGTGCCACAACACAGCCAGATCCATGTTGGGATCACGGCTGCCGTGTGTGGGGATACCTGCTCAGTACTTCAGGGCACTGTTTGTACAAACTTTTTGCTGCTGACAGCTAACAGGGAGTCCCTTCATGCTCAGGAAATAAGCTTAGTTAGTGCATTCATTGCCCTGGCTTTGGTGTTTGCTTGCCAAGAGCTACAGTTATGTAGTGTTTACAGCAGCAGAGCAGTACAATCCCCTTTATCTGATCTTTTTTCTCTTCCCTGGCATATTGATACGATTCATTTGCTTTTCAGAAAAACAGTATCTTGAAAGTAAGACTAAGTTACAATGAAATAATGAGAGGTAGTGGGTTACATTTTCAAACTTTAGATGTTCAAATTCTTCCTGAGAAGGTATTTTTGTTTCAAAGCAAAAGATTTTACCAATAAGGAAACACTCCACAGACAATATCTGGAGTTTGTAGATTTTCCATTGGTGGTAAAATAATCTATTCTGGTAAACAGTAGGTTTCATGTAGTACCACTGGGTTTTTCTGTGTTATCCAGGTCCCTACCGGAATTTATTTAAACTGAGTATAAGGCTCTGTGGTGTATCATTATATCCTACTGTCCAGGTGGTTGTAATATACAAAAAAATCTTTAGTGGGTTATTTTTTCTGGAAATTACTTCCATGTCAAGCCATATCTCTTGTACCACGCTATATTAAATGTAGTGTTTGGTTTTGTTTAATTGTCATACTACCAGCTTCACATTTTCTAAAGTTTCAAAGATGGTTAGCATGTTTTTGGTTTTGTTGGCTGTTTTTTTCCTTTTTTTTTTTTTTTTTAAAGTAAGAAATGCATGTGAAGATGGATTTCTAAAAACTCTTTACTGGTTTAACTCAGCTCTCTTTGATAAGGATAATACTAAGAGGGTTCCAAACATTTTTCACAGCCCCATGTATTATGTAGTGAACCTAAGGTGCACTGCAATACGCATGTTTCCCACTCAATATTATGCACTTTTATTTCTCCTTATGCTTAGTTTGCCTTTGGGAAACTGATTACAGGTTCTTGCCAGTTTGTTGCTGTCTGCAATTCTGAAAGATATGCTAGTGCTGCAAGACTATGACTTTAAACATCAGAGATGCTGCATTCCTGGTGATATAATTGCTGTAAATTCTGCCTTTTGCTTATATTTTTCCCAAATGAGTTATGCTGATAAAGTTATCTTCTGATATCCAAGAGTCATGGCAGTGGCCCTGTCACTGTTTCATTGGCTTCATTTTTCTAGAATATCATCTCTGTTTCATGGACTCTCCTAACCTATGTTTTCTGAATCAGAAGTTATTTCAGGAACAGTAGCTCAAGATGTAATAAAATCCCTGGTTTCATAATATACTCATTTCAGCCTTTTCAGAATTGGAACTGTTTATGCTCCATGGTTTCTATCTAAAACTCAAAAAAAAAGTTCCAGGCAGTCATTTCAGACATTTAAATCATATGCAAGAAAACTTAAACTGGATATTCAAGACTGGTATCTTCAAAGTTATGAGTGCTTCTTTCCAGATTCTTGTTACCTACTTGCTACACTGCATTCCCAAACATTGTATACTTTAAATTACATTAGCTAACAAGTGCTGCAGATGTGATCAGCGCTTCAAAACTGATTCCAACAAAAACCATCAGGTGTTTATCCCATGTAAAAATTCAGCTTAAAGTGAACCATTTGTGTATATGTCAACTTTAGTAGTTCCAACATCTTAATTCTAGTTTTTAATGTGCTCAGAAAGAGATCTGCTCTGTATTTTCAAAATAGAATGTGCACATGAAGATTAAAATGTGCATGATTTTTCTTCTCATCACAAAACAACCTAATTACTCTTCGCTTGAGAGAAACAAATGACACAAAAATTTTATAACCTCACTGACCAGATTGCTGATGAAACCTCCCTTACACTCTAGCACTTTCTTTATCACATTTATGACATGTTCAGAAGCAAAGACCAAGTGTTATTAGTAGAAAAGGAATGATTAATTTTTTTGCAAGTTGAAGTGTTAATATTTAATTATGACCTTTGTAGAAATACTACAGTTAAAATGGAAAAGTTCTATTCGAAATAACAGCAGATGGCCATGTAGTGAATACAAGCTTAAAATCACTCTTGGGGCTCTATTATGTTCACAAACTCCCTCAGCTATCAATTCCTGTATATGTTGCTGATGAGAGAAAAACTGAACTCCTGTTTCATGTAGTGCACCTTAGCTGAGTATCATCTGACATGAAGGGCTATAGACAGCTCTGATTTCTAAATAAATCCCCAGTAGAGAGGCCTGGCATATTCAGTTAAAAGGTATTCTGCTAACATTGTTCTGGGGCTTTTTCCCATGAAAATTTTCATTAATATAGTACAGATTAAAAAGTCACATGATAGTAAAAGATATACTTTTATTACCTAGAATATTGCTTCTGAAAATATGACCGTGTTGAGCCAACTCCTCTTGCACAAAAATGGAGTTGTGATACATGAGACAAAATATTCAGTGAAAGAGAAACTCATGTCTGATACCTTGGAACTTGGACAGTGAGCTCAGTTTCTCAGAAAATGGAAAGGCAAAAGCAGTATACAGAAGGAAAAGTAGCTGGATAAAAGCTGTAGAGAAGGAGATACAAGCAGATCTCATGAAAAAAAACCACGTGATATAGCTGAGATATGCAGAAATCAGACACTCCTTTCTATTTTTGTGCCTTTTTTTGAATAGCTAAAACCTTACTGACTCTGGTTGAATTTTTACTGGCTTCTTTGATTCAATACCAGATATCCACAGGAAGACTTTTTCTTTTCATCACAGGCAGACAATGCAGGTGGCAAATTGTTATTTTTTATTTTATTTCCTTCTTCTTCTGCAGGCAAGTATTTTTAACCCTTATTGAGTTTGGTTTTTTTTACTTCCAAGGCTATGCTATGTTCTTTGGGGCAAAGTATAGGAAGAAAAATGTTTTGGAACATGTCTTTCTAATAATATTCTCACCAATTTTTTTCTTTTTATCTCTTGCTATTTCCCTCATAAATGGATAAAAAGCTTACCAAAAAGATGGTGTGGAGCTTACTAATGTCAATCAATTTAAATGTAATTGCTGCAATTTTACTTTACATTGGAAAGACATATACATGGAATAGTGGCTAGCAAAAGTGTTGTTTCCCCACAGTGTCTGAAATAGACTTCAGGGAGTTCTTCAAGTTCATACTTAAAGAAATAAAATACTGGATATTTTAACAAAGGTAAGAATTTAAATCCACAATGGTTTGACATAATATTTTGACTCTTCAGGAAATGGAGCTTGGTCTGACCATAGTATATGGTGTAAACATAGAAGAGGATGTCAGCAGAGTCTCTGTGCACATGTGGGGTCTGCCCTACGTGCTCTCAGCCTGCCACATATGGTGAGGCAGAGGTGGCCTAATCTATGAGATCTTTTTAGCTTATTTTTGTAAAGGTAAAATTTTCTGCTTTATTTCCTCTCTATCTTGGGAGAATCCCTTCATTTTTATTGGCTCCTCTGTTAAAACCACCCACTGAAAGAACTGTAAAGGATTAGCAGGGGCACACCTTAGGAAAGAAAAGGGGATGAGAGGGAAGCACATCATCAGCTAATCATGTAGAACCTTCTGCGGATAGACCCATGGGATGGTCTTAGTCATCCAGTTCATCCTGAAACCTGCCAGAGATCTTAGATCCATTCTGAGCTGTTAACTCTTCTGGATGCTTCAATGCCTTTGGTTCCAATCATAGAGTGACAAAGATAATCAAAAGGTAATGCTTGCAAGTGTCACAGATTATCACCATGTCTGGGGCACATAGCATATAACAAAACTCCAGAGAGACAAAGGAAGGGCTGGAAAAGTACGTACGGGAAGGGCATCATGTACGGGAGGTTTGCTAAACCTATTAATTTTAATCACCAGTATTTTTTACGAATATTTCAGGACCAAAAAGCTTTTCTAGTGTTCTCAGGGATATTAGGGACCAACAGTTGATCAGAGTGTGCAACAAACACTTACAAGAAACCTGTCTGCAGCTGGAAAGTTGAAGAATTTATTTTCATTTATGTCCACCATAAAGAGGCTCCAACACTAGAACCTTTGTGGTGAATGCCTTAGAGAGTCTGCTTGAACCCAAAATGTCAGAAAATGTGTTGATGTGTTGATATGATGTAATATATATATTGGTATTCTATAATAATAACAAATTTTCAGATGGGGATTGTATGTATATGGGTACATATTGTGATGAAACTATACCACAGAAGTTCTGACCTTCTGTTTGCAGAGCATGACTTATGACATGGATCTTCCTCCATGTCATTGAAAGACAAGGTTGCAAATAAGATGCTAATTTTTAAAACAATCTCCTGAATGCACTGTGAGTCTGATGTCCTGGCTGGGAAGCTTTGTGGAAATTATCAAAAAAGAAATTAATCAGCAAACAATTTCACCAGGGTAGACAGAAATGTTAATATGGGTTTTGCACAGGAAACTTAGATCTCAGGTAATCTATTTGGAAGACTCATTCAGCATGTGCACAAGGATGAGACAACTGATACAGTGTTCTGACATTTCAGAGGCTTCATCAGTCTTCACCTTACTTGTGATCAGTTTAGTGAGAACAGATAAATATCTAGCACAGATAAATGTCTTCTTAAAAGATAGCAGAAGAAAGGTAGGAGTAAATGGTTATTAAGAGAGGGAAAATAGTGCACCCTACAGAGACCTGTGCTGAGGCTTGTTCTACTCAGCATATTTGTATAGGATCGAGAAAAGGTGGTAGAGACTGATAAAGCTTGATGATGTTAAATTATTCAGTGTAGTAAAAATGAAAGCTAGTTCTGAAGAGCTGTGGAAGGATCTCACAGTGTTGAGTAATTGGGCAGTAAAATGGGGATGAAATTCAGTGCTAATAAATGCAGAGAAATGCAGTTGAAGAAAAACAAGTTTAATTTTACAAACATGATATTAGGCTCTGAGCAGTTACCACACAGTAAAGAAATCCCAACGTCATAATAGGTAATTCTAAGAAAACATTAGCATGACACACAGTTAGCTGTTGAAAACAAACAAATTAACAAAACCAAAACAGAAAGCAAGGAATTATTAGGAAAAGACCAGGGCACAAACAAAATGCAGCAGTAAATCCAAGTGTCCTCTGTATGCTTTTGATGCTCATCCCAGTAAGAATTGAGAATTTTTCATGCATTTGCTTTCTCCTTTTATCTATGTAGATCTGAACACATATCCTTTGTTACAGTGTTTGGACCTTAGAGAATCAGAAGTGGGTGTTTTTGCAGTACTTCCTTCTGAATTTTTTCACTGTGCAGGACTGCTGGCATGTATGTATGTAAACCTTCAGAGCAGCCTTGGTGTGAATGTAAAAGCCTAGTTCAATGAAAGCAGTGAGAAGATAAGCATCAATGAGCAGGCTCACTAGGATACATGAACTGTGCATGGATGGATTTCAGAAAAGATTTCAGTTGCTGATGATTGAGTGGATTTCAAAGGAAACATTGAAATGAGGCGACATGACTACAAGGGCAGGTGAAGATGGGATACAAAATCAGAAGATGTTGTATGTGCTGAAACAGCAGCAGAACTCAATAGAAGCAGCTTGTCTGGTTGTTGGGATGCTGATTTGAGAAGTGTGTTGACAGAGCTGGCTTTCAAACAGTCTTTGAAGGGGAGGTGATGGTTCTAGTTGAAGGCAGGGTGACCTGAATGAAAAAAAAGTCATGAAAAATACCTAAAATTGTTCACTCAAGCCTAATTATGTATTAGAACAGTGTCCAAAAGTTGTCCCTTCTGAATAGCAAACTAGGCTAATGTTTTAAAATAACCAGAGGGTGGGCGATGGTTGAGCTCTGGAGGCCTGGATGGATATTCTGCTTCTTCACCCAGAGAAGGCTGTTTCTAGAGCCCAGAAAGTCCTGATGAAAAAAAAATGAGTTAGCAGTAACATCCTTTGGGGAAGCGTGTAATAGGCGAGGGGGAAAAATCAGCACAGCACCTGGGTTTTAGAGAGATTTTACTCTCAGATGAAAAGAAAATACTGAGCATGATGAGAAATAGAGAAGCTGTAGACAACAACCAGTAGAATTCCAGGGCTGGAATTCCAGCTTTTTCATCTTGTGTTTCCTTTTAAAAAGTATTGTCAAACAACATCCCTGTTGTAAAATAAAATAAGTAAGTCCAGCTGCAGAAATACAAAGGTTTAAAAACGAATAAAAAAACAACTGAGGGGCAAAAGAAAATGAAAGTAATTGCCCGGGAGGAAGGCAGCTGAGATGTGCAAAGAGGAGCCTCCCTGGTCACCCAAGCTGCCAGCTTTTCCGTAGGAAGCTGAGGAGGATTACAAGTGCATTGAAGGCAAAGAGGGGCTGGCAAGAAACTGGAGGCCTGTCTCATTTTCTTTCTGTCTTACTGAAGACCTTCACTCTTTTCCTTTCTATCTCAAATCTGCAGATGTTTCTACCTTGTCCTCTTTCTCACCACTTGCCTTTGTGGTTAATTCTCCTTTCTGACCTCAGTGCTTTCCTTAGCCTGGGTCCTGCTCTCCTGTGTCACAGTCCATTTATTTCTATGTTTCTTCCCTTTTTTCTGCAAGTTACTTTTAGATCTCTCTTCTGACTTACTTGTTTCCCCAACTATTCTTTGCCATGAGAAAAACACAGAAGAGACACCTAGGTAGGTAACAACAAAAAAAGCACAATCAGGGCAACTTCTTTGCAAACAAGGTTTTCCAACCCATGACATTTTTTACTGACAAACCCACCACAGGATGTAAATCAAAATCCTTCCCTGTGACTGCTCAAATAAAGGTCTTTGCCGTTGGAGTCACTGTCACTTTTCTTCAGACTTCAAAACAGGTTTGTCAGCCTTACCTTTTCCTCAGTGAGCCCCCAAGCACTGCCACACTTGTGCAGGGTTTCTTCTCACACCTATGAGCATGCTGAGCCAACAGCTATAATTTTCTAAAAACAAAACAGTAGAATAGTTAATAGACATGTGTTGACTAACTTCTGCTCTTAGATATTTGAGGTTTTCTGAAAAACCTGTTTTGATGACGGCTGCTTCACAATTACAGTTGTTTCAGAAGAAAAAAGTAGGCCAGTTCCTCCTTTTGAGATAGTCTCTGATTTTTATGATCTGCTAATTACAGTATGTACAAAAGAATCTCACATATGTTAACAAAACAAACATTTATGGTAGTTGTATAATTACAAAATCTGCCATTAAATTAGTGTTTCACGTGTTTATGTTTTAATTATTAACTGTAGCAGAATGTAGCTAATCAGAAAACATGTAATTTCTATGATAACTAAACACAATTAGCTGAATATCTTTCTATAAAGAAAATGTGGTTTTCCTTTGGATTCTTCCCCTGTATTAGTTACATTTAGGGCAATGCAAGGAGCCTGGCATGCTCCCTCTTCACTGTGGGGGTTGTATGGCATTTTATATTTTGGAATCTACCTTGCTAAAAGTGTTTATTTACATTGTCAGCCACCAAGTCCCCACTCGGCCACCAAGTATCTCACAGCTGCTCACTTCCCCACCAGCAAGACTGCAGAAAAAATCAGAGGACAAAAGCTGGAAAACTTGTGGATTGAGATAAAGACTGTTTAACAGGGAAAGCAAAAGACATGCACACAAGCAAAGTAAAACAAAGAATTGATTCACCAGTTCCCATGGGCAGGCAGGTGTTCAGCCATCTCCAGGAGAGCAGGGCTCCATCATATGCAGTGGTTACAAGATGAGACAAAAGCCATCACTCCAACATTCCCCCCTTCCTCCTTCTTCCCCCCACTTTATATATGGAATATGGCATCATATGGTCTGGAATACCCCTTTGGTCAGTTGGGCTCAGCTGTCCCAGATTTCTGGTGTCCTCCCAATTTTTCATGCACACTTAGTCTCCTCACCAGGGTGGCAGTACGAAAAGCAGAAAAGGCCTTGGCTCTGTGTAAGCTCTGCTCAGCAATTAAAAAAAGTCTCTCTATTAACCCCATGTTCAGCACAAATCCAAAACACAGCCCCATACCAGCCACTGTGAAAACGAAATAATTTTACCCCAGTCAAAACCAGCACATAATGTAACTTCATGTAACATCATGTGGCATGATGTAAAGATTTTCATATAGACCTAACCTTCTACTCATCCATACATTATTGTCTGTATAGTAGCTTCTTTGTAGTTTTTTTTCTGATGTACCAATGGCCCATATGCCTACTGTCAACTAATCGTCAGTTTTGTGCTCATGGTTCCTACACAAGTTTTCTCTGCTCATCTGTGTAGTCCTAATAATTTCAGAATACACTTCATTACTGATCCTGCCTTTACTGTTGTCTATTTTAATTAAGGTCTTTTTTCTCAGATTTTCACCCATTTAAATAATTTCTTCTTTGTTATTGTTACTGGATCCTCTGATATGAAATAATTTCTTAACGAAAGAGTGTCTCATCTTACTGAACTTTTTAAAAACTTTAATATGGATTGCTGGAGTTAAGGTGTTCTACAAAAAGGTGAGTGGTGAATCTGAAAAATATAATTTCTAAATACATTTATCTTCCTATCAGTATGAAAATTATGCATTTTCAAATCTTTGTTGAGTGACAGTATAGCCATCAAGAATTTTTTTCACTGAGGGCAGCAAAAGCCAATAATTTCTTCAGTCACCTGGAACATATAGGTAAAAATCTAGGTAAACTTTCCTAGTCGTGGTGAAACCTGACAACACACTCCTTAGTCTATGTGCAGAGGTATAATATTGGATTTCACTTAAGTAATAATTTTCCTTCTTTAGCCTAACAAAAATATTTGCAAGTTCCTGAGAGGTTTCGCCATAGGGTGTCACTCACAGAATGGAGGGAAGCATTACTGTAACTCCTGAAAGCTGCTTCTATGATCTGTGAGCTGGGTGACAGCTGACAAACCTTGAAAATTTTCTGACAGCTTATCTAGTTACATGAGTTGCTCAGATTACAGGTGCTCCTTCCAGCCCGGTGAAGCCCCGCTCTTGCAGCTTCTGGAGATAGCCTAGTCTCAATTTCCATACAGCTCTATTCCACTGCTCTAGGCGTTGAGACTTGATACCCGCTTTGGAAAAGCTGCCTTCACAGACTGTTCAAAAAGGCCATAAGAACAAACTCCTGACCACAGGGACAGGGCTCTGGAGTCACCTCTAGTGGCACATCTTAGGCAGCCCTTTGAAGGCTCACTCCATTTCCCATCAGACGCTGACTACAGGCCTCTGAGTTGTGTTATCCTCACATACTCTATGGCCTGCCCTCTTTCCCTGCTATTAGAGATTCCTACAACCTGGATTACCTACCAGCGAATGAACTGAAGGATGTGAAGAACCTTTTTAACCTCAGGGCCATCAGGGCAGGAATCCAGTGGGAGGTGGAGGAGACAGCAGCCTCCAGCAGACACCTCACAGAGAATGGCATGATGCTGGATCCACAGGGCAGGTATAGAACTCTCGTATGACTGGTGAAGATACAAATGTACTGCAGGTTGCAACTCCTATGTCTTAGGGGGAGAAAACTAGAGTTGTCTTCATCCCTACTCATTATTTACTTTAAAAGAATATGTCACATATTAAGATTTGATTAGGTCACCTTTTAATTTCATTCTGATTCATGGAAGAAAAATGAAAGAGATATTTAACTGAAAATGTCACCCGGTGAAGACTTCCTTGCATGATACACGCAACCATTTCCATAAGAGTCTGTACACATAGCAAAGAAACCCAGAATTTCACAATCTTGGTCCTGCTGAAAGACAGGATAAAACTGAACCTTCACATAGGCAAACATTATTTCTTCATAGGACTCTCACCCATTTCTACCACAGCTGAGTTTGATCCAAATTGTTAACACTATTTTCCTTAAATATTCATTTTTCAGTGGAAGGGTTTATATAACCTGTCACCTTATATTATAGCTGATGTAAAAAGTTTGTGACTGCAACCCTAAATGTTTTATCACCTGTCAGACATTTCAATGATAATAAAAAGTAACATCCTTTAAATTAATTAGTCATGATTAGGACTTCAAGCCCACAGGCCACTTCATTATGCAAAAATTATAAGTTAGCTATTTAAATTACCATTAAATTGATTCTTATGTTAATTGATATCTCACAACCCCTGTTTTTAATTTCTATGGGCTCTTATTAATGTTTAATACAAGTAACTAAAATATTTTAACTAATCTTTTAAATAAAGATACTGAAAAAATGTTAATAAATAATTTTGTCTGTTTATGATTTATGGCAAAAACAGGAATTACTTTAATAAAATATATCAGGCATCACTCATGCAACCATATTAGCATGCAAATTGTTGTGATTTTCTATCCTACCATTTTGCATAAGAAGAATGTCCCTTCTGCACACCGGCAGCAGAGATCTTCTGAGATACGCAATGATTTGCAGAGATATTGAAAGGCAGAACTTGGATCATAGAATACAATCAAATCAGTAACGTGGAATACTAATAGTGGAGATGGGTACTCCAATTCATGTAAGTCACATGTTAGTACTTAGATCAGATGTATCTTGGACTGTCAAGGGCTCTCTGCCTTGTCTACTATGGCAAAGTAACAAATTTCTTGGAAAATGTGTGATTTGTTCCTTGAGTTAGGGCCTGCCAACACAATAGTAGAACAGACTTGCTCACTTCTCCAAACTGTTTCACTTTCTTAGCATGCTGTTAAACTGTGTTAAAGTTTCGTAAGCTCAGTTGACACTTTTTTTTGCATTCCAATATTTGCAATGAAATCTCATCTGCTATTTAGTTTCATTCCTGATTATTAGCTTTCTGAATAATATAATACACACAACAAATAGAGATATAGGGTTATATTCCAGAAGTGTTACTGGAAATGGCTGTGCTGTCAGTGATTAAGTTGAGACAATGTTCCTCCCTTGGTCCTTCCCAGAGAGTTCAGAGCCCCTGTGATGAACAACACAGGCTAGATCTAAAAAGAAATACAAGAACATCCTTTATGTCTCAAATAGCCTCAAAGTTCTTGTTCATACCTCCAGTACCTTCAAACTCTGTTCATGCTCCAAGGCACGCAAAAGGTTCCTTTATAGTCTTGCAATTGAAAACCTCTCTGGTGGGCTCTGACACAACTCACAGTACATCAGGCACTTTCAATTGAAAACCTCTCACAAAGAAAAAAGTTCCAGGAGTCCCAGCTGCCTGGTGGGGCCTCAGGACACCTTGAGCCAAGAGTTCTGCACTGCAGAGGTGGCTGACCTCCTCTGAAGGAAGCAAACCCTGTGAGAGCAAAGCACTTGGCCTGGTATCTGTGAATGCATCTTGGAGCAAACAGAAAGAGCCATATGTTTAAATACCTTCCCCTATATAAGTGCAGCCTTGATACTACCCTATGCTTTAAACACTTGATACTTCATTCTTCAACATCATGCATAGTTAGTTAAAACTTCCAAATACACCAGAGATGGTAAAAATACTAAACATAGCTAAACTCTTAAGACTTTCACATAAACTATGGATATTTTTGACTTTTCTTAGAGGTGGTATATTTTATCCCTCTTACTACAAGAGGTTAACTCCCAAAGGCTGCTGGGTCCAGGATTCTCTGAATCACCACTGGATAATGCAACTGATGGTATTTATTGGGTGGCGGCATCTTTCAGCTGACAGCACCCTGCCTGAATTATTCATTCTCATCAGATACCTTTTATTAATGGGACTTCTACTTCACGTTGTTTTAACAGAAGAAAAGCAAAATAATATTTTCCTCTAAACTACTAAATACTGGTCTTCAGGCAAAAAGAAAAAAGTGCTTCAGATGGTATCAAGGCTCATATATTTAACAGTTTAACAACACCTATCATAATTGCCATGAGTCTATTAGAGACAGAGAAAAAATCTTAAATTAACTTGACCAGAAGATGTTTTAACTTCATTGTCTTATTGCCACATTGTTGTGTGTTAATGGCTTTTTTTTTTTGAGGAATGATATGTGAATAGATTAATCTTACTGTAAGTAACAAGGGTCACTGGAAGAGCAGATCTATAAAGGCTCAGTAGAGTACATCTAAACAGTTAAAATTAGTCTTATAATATCATAGTGGTATAACCCATGAAATACTTTTTTTCTTTATTTCTTTATTTTATATTTGTTGTTACTGTTGTCTATTCATACTCTAAGAATATATTATAAGTTATAGCAGCATTCAGGGGTACCACCATAATCAGATTGGGTAATTACTTGTCTTATAAACTTTCATTTCTGAGTTTTATAACCCAATCGTAAAAAACCCCCCCTCCAAATAAACAGTAGTTTGAAACTTGGCATCCAGAGCTTCAAGGATTCAGTTTGGAATTGATATGAAGCTATAAAATAAATTTTCAAAGATAATGGCTTTGCTGTTTAGGGGTGGTTTTTTGTTGTCTTGTTGTTGTTGTTGTTTTTGCGGGTTTTTTATTAAGGCTTTTTTCAATGGTTGTGTAACTAGAAAAATGTTGCCATTTAAGCAGGATAATTTGGCAAGGAAGTTTTTCATAATATGTTTTAATTACTTTTAGCATCAAGGGTCTTTTTCAAATTGCCAAGACATTTTAGTTGGAAAAAGGTTCTCAACACAGGTGTATTCAGGTGGATTCTTTCTTGGAATAATCTGTCATAAAATACACTTTCAGGTACCTACTGCTTAAATGTGCGCAAAACTTCCTAAATACACCTCCAACTTTTCTTTACTAGAAACGAGCCAACAATCAAATTTTGCAGGTACAGCAACAGCAAGTCAATATACAACAAATTAGGCCAAGATTATTACTACCTTAGATTGCATTTTAAAAGTGCAATAGATTAACACAAATTTTTAACATCAATGGAGCACTTTTCAAGAGAGCTATCAAAGCTTCTTCACAGAATCATTACTGAACTACAGAAACATGGAATGGAGTTGGAAGGGCCCTTAAATATCACCTACTTCCAACCTTCCCTCTGTGGGCCAGGACACCTTCCACTGGACCAGATTGCTCAAAGCCCAATCTAGCCTGGCCTTGAATACACCCAGGGGTGGGGCAGCCACAGCTCCTCCAGGCAACCAGTTCCAGTGCCTCACCAGCCCCAAAATAAAAAATTTCTTTCTCCCTTCTAATCAAAACTTACACCCTTGCAATCTGAAGCCACCCTCCACCTTGTCCTATCACTATGTGCCCTTGTAAACAGTCCTCTCCAATCCTCTTGTAGGTCCCTTAAGGTCCTGAAAGGCTGCCATAATGTCTGCACAGAGCCTTTTCTTCTTCAGGCTGAAAAACCACATCTCTCTCAGCTTCTTTTCATGAGAGAAGTGCTCCAGCCCTCTTATCATCTTCATGACCCTTCTCTGGACGCACTCCAGGAATTCCACATCTCCCTTATAGCAGGGTCCCCAGAGCTGGACACAGAAGTCCAGGTGGGCTTTCATGGGGGAGGAGCGGAGTTAATGGACTGTTCCTTTCCCCTCCATCTTGCTAGTTTTGCCCTAGTTGTCTATCTTCCCTAGACCTGCCCTTCCCTCCTCCCACTGACTTGTCAATCCTCCTCAGTCCCTGCCCACAGTTCTGGAAACTTCTGTGTTCTTCAACACACTGTTGGTTCCCTTAAGTTGTATCCGCCCCCTGTGCTTCCCCATTGGCCAAAGTTTTGTAAGTCCCTCCCTGTGCTCCTCCCCTGTGAACTCCTGATTGGTTGTGGCTACCCCCTGTTCCAGCCCCGTTTAAAAGGCAATCATGTCTCCTTGTTTGGGACTCTCTCCTCTAATAACTTCAGCAGCAATGAACCTACCCTATTGGAACCTCAGAAAGAGGGTCTCCTCCTCCTCCTTTGCCTGATCCGCGAGGTCGCCTAGCACAGTGTCCTAGAGCTGGTGGCTCTAAGGTTCTGCCTTAATTCTGTAATTCTAACACCGAGGCAGTTCCCCGCTCCTGGCGCAGCACCGGTGTGCCACCTGGAGCTAGCTGGGACACTGGTGACAGAGGGCGTGCGTCAGGGGAGAATCCCCTCCATCGATCTGCTGGCCACACTGCTTTTGATACAGCTCAGGATACAGTTGGTTTTCTGGGCTGCAAGTGCACATTCATGGCTTTTTACCAATCAACACCTTCCAATCCTTCTCCTCAGTGCTGATCTCAAACCATTCTCTGCCCAGGCTGTATCTATGTTTGAGATTACCCTGACCTGCATGCACTTGACCTTGCTGAGCTTCATGAGATTCACACAGGCCCATCTCTCAGGCTTGTCAAAGTCCTGGATGGCATCCCTTCCCTCCAGCATGTCAGGCACACCACACAGCTTCGTGTCATCAGCAAACTTGCTAAGGGTGCACTCAGTTCCACTGTCCTTGTCACCAACAAAACAAACAGTGGCATGATCTTGCCTGTTACAGAGGTAGGAGAGTGACTGGCCTGTATTCCCTGGGTCTTTACTTTTCCTGTTTTAAAAATGGGGGTTTATTATGCTTCCCATTCTCCAGTCAGTGGGAACGTCTCTGGATTTCCAAGGCTTCTCAAATATAATGGATTATGGTTAAAGAAAGTTTCATCATCTTTAGTTTATGAATGGGTAAACCCATTCATAGAAAAAACCCCAAGTTGCTGGCCAGTGTCGTACCAGGAGAAGAGAAGACTTCTTCAAAGTAGTAACTCTGATGTTAACATAGCTTTGGACAATAGAGTGTCCACAGTTCCTAGAAAAAATTTTCCCTTGTATACTGAGCTAGAATGAGAAGGACTTGTTTTTCAAGGGTCTTTCTCCTCCACTCCACTTCCCCAATTCCCTTTGACTCCTATGTACTACTAGGTTTATACGCAGTATAAAAACTTTGCTGTCCTTCCAAAATCTGATCCTGCTCACATATCTGGATTATGGATTATCTGGTCCTTACTCCACGATCAATATATTCAACTGGAGATATTACACAATAGATGCTTTCAAAATACTGTTCCTCTCACCTTTATACTGTTCAGTATGGGATATGTTGTTTTACTCTGGCTGGTTAATCAGTCATGACATTACCTGTTTACTGTTAACCAAAGTTCATCTTAGAGAGTTCTCTAATGGGGCTATTCAGTCCTTGGTGGAAAATATTTCCTCATGAATCTACATTGGAAATGGCTTCAAGGAAAGGTGTCTTTTAACAAAATAGTGATATGGATTCCAGTTTCTATTATCTAACACACAAACAAGTCCAGTGGCTCAGCGGGGTGGAGTTAGTGGCAGTCTTCTTCAGTTGGGAAAGATTTACAAATTACTTCATGGTGCAGATAATAGTTCTCAAATAAATTGAGTCGTGGCTTCATTAAACAACATCCTTTACTTCTTTTTCCCATTTACCTGAAACACCCATAACTAGGATTAACTGTTGTGTGAGAATATAAAATAGAGAGACAGTCTCCAGAACAGCAGACCCAAAAGCTTTGTAGGGATTTAAAGATTATAACCAACACTTTGACCTGGCAGTAGATGGGTAGCCAGGGAAAAGCACGGACTACAAGTACAGTGTACCATTCTGATAAAATGAACCATAACATTCAATACCAGATAAAGCTTCCATGGACATTGGCCTCCCAATGTTATGCTGTGTGTCAGCTCTACTCTTGGAAGACATTCATGCTGTAACATTTCTTCAGCACCTGATATCTTGTCAATTTAGTTAAATAACCCAACTTCTGTTACCATCTCTGTGCAGATGGATCATATACATGTATCTCTAATGGTCTGTCCTGAACCTGATCTTTGTGTTGAAAAGCTAAACCTTTATATCTCTTTATGGATGTGGCTTTCAACTCAAGTGCAAGACAACTAAGAAAAATCTTGTTCTTTTCTGCCCAGACTTTTCTGTGTTGCTATAAGCATCAGCACCATTCTGCTGTTCACACCACTAACATGGATGTGATCTTTGCCTCATGCCTTTTATTTTTTGTTTTCATGTCTGAGCCATGGCTCAGCTTTACATATTATGGCATAGGAACTCTAAAAAATAACAGATGGTGCTGGCAGCTAGGGAAGCTCAAGAAAATAACGAGACAATACTGGTCATTGTAACTACTATTTTGCAGATCCTTGCAGGAATGGCAGGTTTTCAAGAGAATTGTCTCTATACAAGTCTTCAAGTGATTCTCTACTCTTCATCACCTCAGAAAAAAAAGCCCTACTTGTCTTCATGTACAAAGCCCAGCCGGTGTCCACTCAGCATTGATTCAATAGCTGAAAGGTGGATGTTGACTCCCAGCCGGCCAGCTTTCAAGTTTTTTGCTTTCTTCTTTGCTGGACCTCAAGGATAAGAGAACATGACATTGAAACTACACGTTATCCTCCTTGTGTCTCCAAAACATTGTCTTTATGACATGATTTTCCGTCTGCTCCATTTTGTGCAGTCCCAACTACAATGCAGTCCTGGTCCAAAGCTAGAAATGCCAGATGCTTCATCAATATTGTACTCAGCATCAGTTTCTCTGAACAGCATCTGAAGTGCCTTTTCATGGCTGTAACAAAGCAGAAAGGATTCAAGTGGCATGAGGATGAGGGAAAAACCCTCTGTCCCCTGCAGTGATGTCAGGCCAGGGCAGCTGAGGATTTGGGTCTTTCCAAAATGGCACATCAGAAAAGAAACTAATTTTTGTCTGTGAAGGCAATTGTGCTGAGGTTAAAAGAGAATAGTTGAAGTCTTTTCCTGGAGTATTTTTTCCAACAACTCCTCCCTTCATCGTCTCATCAAAATATATTTTGATATACATTTTCCAGTTTTTGATGAAAGACTAGAAATTCTTACCCTTTTTCATTTAGGGGTGTGTTGTTTGGGTTTTTTTTCACAAAAAAATGTTTAGGGGTGTGAAATATATTTTGAAAATTATTTCATTTAATCTTTCTCTCTGAATCCAAAAGCAAAGGTGATGTGGCAAACTAGGATCTGCATGAAGGACTTCTGTGTACCATGGAAAATGTGGTAGGCTAGGGGAGCCTTTGAACTCGTAAGTCTACTGATGATGCCCTGGTTCAATAAGGAATTAATTCAAAGAATTCCTGTGGCCTGCATTATGCAGGAGGTCAGACTAGGGGCTCACAACCATCTCTTTCAGCGTAATAATCCATGAATCTGTAAGACCATCTTTTATGGTTCATTTCTTCTAAATGCCAATATTTATTTGTAGCTGTAATATTATTTAGTATAATGTATATAGCTGGACGGTAAGTAAATGCTATCACTTTTGCTCAAATATTTTCCATGAAAATAATCAAAAAGTGAATATTAGATGATGTGATGAACACTTACATCAGATATTGACCTAAAAGAAACTGTAACTTACTTCTCTTTCACTGGATTTTTTTCCTAGGCTAGAAACTTTTGTTCTTAAAATATTTTAACTGAGTCTAGGAGAGGATCTTGAGTGTCTGTACAGGGTCAGACTACAAGAAATTTGATTTAAATATTATCAGAACTCTAAATACCTCTGTCACAGAGCTCAATATTTTTGGCAGTTAGAGGCCACCTTTATTCTGTATAATGATGAGGGTTTGACTTCATTTGGTATTTCTTTTTTAGCCAAAAGAAGGGTGCATCTTGCTTTAATCGTGATCTTCATCAACCATTTGGCCCAGTAATACTATGCAAATTGAACTCTTCAAAAATTAATGCTAACATTTATTAAATAATGCATCATACAATAAGTTAATTTGAAATTCTAAGTTGAACTCCCTGCTCATAAGAGAAGGGTATTTTTTTCCCTGTGCCATCTTCATAAAACATCTTTATAGTCTTTCTAAATACCTTGAATGTCATTCTTGGGTTTTGACAAATTGATCTCTACTGAGGTTGTTCATAAGGAGACATTCTCTCCATTACAGAGCTTTCAGGTATTCTGTTCCTTGAATTCCCTCCATTCCTTCTATTTCAGCATAATTATTATTATTTTCTTAGTCTGAACACGTTGGAGAAATGTATTGATGAAAAGCAACCACTTGCTAAAGATGTAAAAGCTCAGAATACACGTGATGACATCTTCTGCAAACTAGTAGGAATTATTGCACCATTATAGAAAACACACCTCATCTACCTGGACATAATATCACACCCAAGGACACATGGCAACATGTGAAGGGGTGGCCATTTGGAGGATTGATT